>JAQFXU010001990.1:0-23759 GCA_034693705.1 Spatulosminthurus flaviceps | reverse complement strand
GATGTCTGGCTTGTTTTAATCCTATGTCGTGTAATTGGTTTTTGATTGGAAATAATTTTTGTGGTATCCGTCAATGGCAATCAGTGTTTTTCACTGCATGACTAAATTCCTTAATAAAGATACAATACAATATACAGAGTAATTATGTCACTCGTTGGTTGTCAAGGTTATCATTGTGCCATTTTTGTGCATTGCCAAGTAACAAACTTTCCAAAGCAAAAAAGTAATAATAAATTATTACTTTACCAATCTTCATTGCTTCACTGTTAAAAATATATAATTAATATATTTTTTTCTGCAAAAGTAAAGTTGTTTTTAGTAAAAACTGAAATTATTTCTATATCATTGGTCTTTTCCAATATCACACACTGTAAAAAGAATGTTGAAAAGGCTGAATTTGATTGAATTGAAAAGGTTACGTTTTTGTCCAAATTAATGCGAAAGCTTTATGCGATTTGATTTGCGTTATTGCATTATATAAATAGTCTATTAAATAGACTAATTGAAACAGGTAAGTCCGTGCGAAGTTCATTGTAAGTATAAGTAAACTTTCGGAGCATAACTTTATTTAACAGTGTACGAAGTTAGACTGAATAGATAAAAATAACTTTAAATAGAAATAAAAATAATTTTAAAGAGAATGTTCAGAGGCTTTAGTCTTAGTGGAATTTTGAAGGTCATCGAGGGAATCGAGTGGAATGACAAAGACAGGAAGGTGGTAGGGAAAGACAGGAATGTTAGAGTTGGTAGCCTCATCGATTACAGACGATGGAAAGAGCATGGTGTAATTATATCCATCCTCAGACCTAAAGTCCGTGTGGTTATTATACAGAGAGACATTAAAACTTCCTAGTAACTCCTCACGAACAATTTCTTTTAAAACATCAATTATCTCAGCCCGAAGACTTGTGGACAAAGAAGGTCGACTTCCAGAATTTGTAGGTAAATTTCCAGGGGGAGGAGGTGATGGATACCCTGGTGGCCTGAAGTTCGGGTTGAATGGTTGATTTGGTAGATTAGGTCGGTGGGGTGGATTTTGATTTGATGAACTGATTCCACCATGAGGGGGTATGAAAGGACCTTGACCTCCACCACCTTGTATCACATGACCTTGACCTCCACCACCTTGGATCATATGACCTTGACCTCCACTGCCTTGGATCATATGACCTTGACCTCCACTGCCTTGTATCATATGACCTTGAACTCCACCACCTTGGATCATATGACCTTGTCCTCCACCACCTTGGGTCATATGACCTTGTCCTCCTCCACCTTGGACCACATGACCTTGTCCTCCACCACCTTGGATCACATGATCTTGTCCTCCAGCATGTGGCTCTGTTGGAGCAACGATTCCCACTGTCGACGCTGAGGTTGTTGTTGTTGCATGTGTCGGTGCAGAATGAGTAACAGTAACCGCAGTGTGGCTTGTAGTATGTGTTGCAGCCTCCGTAGCCGGTGAAAGAGTTGTTGGAGTCGATGCTGAATTGTTTGTCACTGCGGGTCCCTCCGACGGAAGCATGGGGTAGGGGTATGGAGAAAACTGGCCTGAAGGAAAATGGACGTGGGGGTATGCTATTACGGGAAGTTGGTTATTATTATGAGGAGGAAACTGTGGTGGATGAGGTAAATTTGGCCACATGGCAGGAAAATAATTTGGAAAATTTGGTGACAGCCATGGGGGTAGTATCGTTTCTGCTGCTGGTTTGTGCGTCGTTTCTATTACACAATTCGTAGAAAAAATTCCGTAATTTAAATAGGTTTCAAACTCATGAAACTGTATCCAGACAAAGCATTTTAAATAAATGAGGCTACGCAAAATTGTATCCTCAGCGTTGCATAGGAACAGCCTTCAGAAGGAAACACTAGCGATTCAGAACAACCTACTCGAGTTTACATAAATACTGTAAAAGAATTTGACGAACCCTGAGTGGGTATGGTTGTACGAACTGTTGTTGTTTTCGGTGACAGAGTGAATAAGGGTTTCCAGCCAAGAAGGGATCCGTCGACTATTTTTTCCCATGCCGAAGCTGCAAGTCTGGATATTGGATCTGGAAATTTGGTTAACAAGGTTATGTAATTAAAATGCCGTAGGCTTCTAGAAATGATTGCATAAACCATTTAAAATGTGATTAAGGATTCATATGTTAGAACAAGCGAAAATACAATTGAAGTTGATGGTTTGATATAGCAAAGTTCTTTCACGTCCACTTTTGGTAAGAAAGATTTTTTAAAAGTGATTCCTAAAATTCGTAGTCAGGCTCCATAAAAATATGGATTACCTTGAGGGTTGTAATAAAGCCCTAGGAACCCATTCCGCGGATCTCTGTAAGTTCCATTTTTGTGATCTTTAGCAGCTTGGGAATCAACATTTATAATTTGAGTTGGTGAGGCGAAACACGTGTGACTGAGCAAGAATAAAATTGACAAAAATAAAACCATGGCTTCGTAACGTGAAGCAACAATCTGAGGTAAATGTAAGTATATCTCCACCATGGACTCACGAATGTAACAAGGGCCCGAATAAATCCCAATCTATATACTCTCGGAATTCAGGTCAAAAGCAGTGTTGTGAACATTTAATTGAGTCCGGGAAAATATCATACAATCCACCATGTTGAAAAATTCATTAAAAATTTATGTTCGTTCATCCTCGTAAAATATTGTAAACTCGTTACCAGCTGTCAAAATCAAATGAGATTTCATTCTCTCATTTATAGGCATCAAATGGGGACCGTAAGATGCTCTATGTCCTGGATTAAATATCTGAATTTATTAGCGTCGTTTATCACCTCAATTCCTCGTCTGTTTTTGTAATTTAAGGGGAGCTTTTGTACGACGAACACTTTCTCTTCTAAAAGACCGGTTAGATAAAACAATCAAATGCAAATATATGGGAACAACCCTTCATGCCACATGAAGCAGTAATCCGAGCCAAAGGTATGCCTAGAATTTAGCAGACGAAAATGAAATTCCCACGTAACAAAAGTCAATACTCAATGCAAATGAAAATGTAGGCCACAGGCCAGGGGATTGAACAGAAATGATTCTGAATTTCGACTGTTTTTTGTTGTTAAAGTACCGGTGTGGTATGACGAAGCTGTTTCTTCTCTCATTATAAACACTGATTTGCATGCGGTTGCACAAATAATTATCTACATACTAAATGTACGTGTTTGTTATCTTAACAGAAATGGTACATTTGTTTATAAATTGTAACCTACTAATGATATTTGTATTATATAATTGATAATGCAATATTTCTACGGTCATATACAGCAAGGAGTATAATAGCGAGATCGCGGAGTTAATTTAATGATGATATAAACCAGTTGAATGATGAAAAACAATAATAGCTTAGTTAGTGATTTTAGGTTAGAAGTTCTGTCACAGATTGAGATAGCTGTGGTGGAGTGCAGGAGCACGGCAGCCCCCGGATTGGATGTCACAATAAGTCCTGCCGTCCTACCAGCTTTCGCATCAATACTATTTATAGCTTCTTCTTAAAATAAATAAATAATTTCATATTTAGTCGTCCAGGGAGTCCATCCGTCCATCTAAACATTGGGAACTTGTGGAACCTTCCAAGTAAACACAAGGATTCAATCTGCCTGTTCTGCATATCTCCATGAATGCAATGTCGAAACCAGTTGCAAATGACCTCACACCATATATGCAGATTTTCAGGGAAGTTTTAGCACGGCACCCTCTGCCGTCTGGGGATAGTAGTGTTTCTATGCCCTGGGTTTTTAAGTGCGATAAACGAACACCTTTGAGTTCATATAGGGTGAAATGCCAAAACCGCCTAGGTGATAATTGATAATGGCATCCAAAATCAGGTTGAGACGTTCAAAAACGTTGTGTGGGCATATAAATCAACGTCAGCGCCACGTGTGTGAATATAAACAAACTATACCATGAACATGAGAATTTGCAGTGCATTTACAAGTTAACCAAGATTGAACTTGCGGGTAAACATATCCATTGGTTTGTATTATCGGAAGGGCAACCGAAAAAGGAGAACCTTTAGTTTTTTGTCTTTTGTGTAATAATGGTCCTTTTAGTAAATGGAACACCTTGAGATCGTAAATCATCTTCCACTTACTTTTCACACATGGGCGAAGCTGAATATTATCCACTGAGGTTAACTGTTCTGAATGTTTAATTACTAAACGCGTATGCTCATTAAAGCCAATCGCGATGCTTCAATTTCAATGTAGAGATTTTGCGAATAATGATACAACTTTTTACACACGACGCAGGGAGAGATGAACCTTCGTGTTCACCCTTGCTTTTGTGAGATGGATCTGACAATTAGGAAGATTAGTATTTCCTGGAAGTCTTTTCAGACAAAGGCTATAGAAACCCATCAGTTCAAATCAGCTAAACAAAACAACTCCTATAGGTCTCGTAACAAATACGACCGTAGTAGCTACACTCTAGTTGCAAATTTTTTAACATGAACCATTACGTACACATACTGTCCCTATTTTGAGGTTTGAGCAACAATTTCCAAGAGTTTCCAATTTCCTCAGAAGGTGAAAATGGGGATTTTTGATCTGGCGTTTTACTTTTTACTGACGCATGGTGTGAATTTGGCTCATTTCGGAAAGCTGGAAACATAATATGGGTTTCAGAAAATATCTTTTTTGTTACTCTCTATAGCACTTGCGGTTCAAACGTAACAAGGTAACATTTCGGCGGGGGAAATCAGGGGCCAAATCTACCATGCTATCTACCAAATCTATGATACCACAACTGCATTAGCTTAGCACGGTTGATGTAAACATTGCTATACAAAACGAAGACCTTGATAATTTTTGGCAACAACTGCCCGCATTCTAGAAAATTTTGAAAAAAATATCAAAAGTAACGGTTCCCATCAAAAGAGAGACATTTGAGAGAAAATAACGCTTTCTGTAAAATGCTCAGAATAAAATAACCTGATTATTTTTCAGGTTTTTAATGTAAATGGTAAACCCAGCGAAAAGCAAAAATCAAGGCTACGCATATTTTCACAAAAATATTGTCCCGGACTCCCTTTTCCCCTACGTTATATAGATCCCAAAATCGAATAATTGAATATTGAATAATATTTCTCGTAATTTTGTCTTTGCGGGCGGTTCAAAATACATGGTTGTAAATACACCTCTGACGACCATGGCCTGTGGTTGTGGTATAGCCATTTCGTGCATATATTATACCCTTAAACATGATTAAAGCTGGAAAAAAACAAGAGGATGTGGGGGTGGAAGATGGTGTTAATTTGGAATACCAGCAGTAGCTGTACTATCGTATCCTTTTTTATATTCGCTATACATATATATATTTAAAATACATTACTTCAGGCCACGCAATTTGAAGACTGTGCAGTGTGGAGTTGTGGAGAAAGCAGAAACACTGGTATAATGCCGAGCTTACTATGTATGTATATTAATCTGTTACGAAGTTGGTGCTGGACTGTGCATGTGCATGATATAGATGCACGTTGTTCACTTTACGTCTACATTTTGTATTTTGTCTGAGACTTTATTATGCACAAAAGCACACACAGGCTTGCACTGCAGTCGGCTTGGACTGAAAGTTTAAAAAGGAGAGTCAGAGGGAAACTTAAGTGAATTCAGAGTAGAGCGGTGACAATTAAAAGTCGCGAAGGAATTTCTGCATTAATTTATTTGTGGCTCAATTAATTCTGTCTTTCTTGATCTTGGACGAGTATTTTCAGGAGTAAATATTATTTTCCAGTTGACGGAACAAAAAGTTGACCCTTTTGAGAATGTGCCTCCGATCGCGTGATCCCAGGGGAATAAATAATCCTTCACCTCCTTGAATTTTTCAGTTCTCGACAGTAACATTTTAGTGAACACTTGACGACTGACGGAACACGAAACTGTAAGTCCATAGCGGTGTGGCTTTCCGATTGTTTATGCCGAGAAAATCAAGTCTGTTATTAACCTAGGGCTTGAAATTATTCTTTCCAGTGTGATTCATTTGCAGAGGAGAAAGATTTGGGAATCTTGCTGCTCGTGGAAAAATGTGGAGTGGTGGAACAGGAAGCTCCGGCAACAATAGCCAGTGGAGTCACAACCAATGGTCTTTTAATGCAAGTAGCTATGCTCATTTACCTGCTGACCAAGGTGATTCGTTATTACTATATTCTCTTCGTATATGATTCTAACAAATGTTTCGTGTTTGAGGTATAATATAGTACAGTAATTAGTGAGAAGAAAAGTCGACACGTAGACGATGAAATGTACTAGTTTTTTTAGTGTTTAATCCTTTTTAGTAAATTTTTAGTGTTGTTCAAACTGGAGTAGTTGAGATTTTTCTCCGTTCTTCAGAATGCATGTTGTCAATAATGGTTTCCTGGAATTTTCGCTGTTTTTCAAAGATGTTTTGGTAGTATATGTTTAACGGGTGCATACTTAGCAGTCCTCAAGATTTTATATTTAACAACTTTTCAAGGAGCTTGCCGAGTATCAAAGGTCAGTTTCAATGAATTAATTCTTGTCGGAACAGACTCAAAAGCTGCCTTAAGAGAGAAGAATCAAGAAAGTTTTGGAATCGAACCGGATTTATTATAAAGCTTTTAATTTCAACCAGCACCAGTACAGATTTGTCAATGAAAAATATTAATGAATCTCAAAGCTATGCCTTTTAACAAGACCCCATTTTTGTAATGAAGATTAAATCGAAGATTGTTTCCTTCTTTCCATATGCCTGTGCCTGTACGCTTCATTAGGCACTGTAAACACTAAACAGCTCGGCAGTGTTTTACTACTAAACAATTTACGCTATAATCTAAATGTAATCTTTACTTCGATGTGGTGGATATTTTAATTACTGAGAAGAGATAAGCCCAGAAGCTGAGGTAGATGTTTGTTAGACATACCCATGCCGTGGCTTTTGGCAGCGGAGATTATGAATTTATAATAAGTCAGTAATATCACACATGAAATAGATTCATTTCCTTTAGCTCTCAACGCCTAAATTAACAATGAGTTTAACCCTCTAACACTTTTGAGTACTATCCCGATCCTGAATTTTTCTCTGTTACCACACCGCCGAAATGTTTTGGATACTTGCTCAGGCATATTGGAGTAAAATCTTTAAATGGTCGTATGGCGGTTGGTAATCATAAATAATTGTTGCAGTCTTTCCGAGGAAGAATTCCACCTTACTTCTAGCTTTTTAATCAGAATTAGAATGAAGAATACATTCCAAGGATGCACGAAGCTCCTTATCTGTACGGTGATATTTTGAGATGGTATTAGTCACCAAAATCGTTGTACCATTACTGTGGCTGTAGAATTCTTTGAATTGCCATTTCATTATATAGAAATCCTTTCCGTTTTTGCTGCATTTCACGGAAGTTTATTAGCTGAAATCCAATCACTTATTCTATTGCCGTTGTTACAATAAAGAGTAATCACAATTTCTTTAAGTGGTAAAAGTGAAATAAGAATCTAGAGTCGTCAGTTATTAATTCAATGCGATTCTTCCTGCAAGAATTTCTCATGGCGCGGATGAATTTAAGGTCAAAACCATGTTTTCATCTATGTAGATCCGAGTCGGATTTCCATCCAATTCCATGTGTATAATAGTTTGAAGTGTGTTAATAGGTTGAATGACTCGTTAAGTCCCTCTCAGTTTTAAATTTCAGCATTCAATTCTTAACCAATATCATCTAAGTTTATACATATAATATTTAACAGTGTAATTTGTTTTATTGCTCTTCAGTGGATTGGGCTGCTTTAGCGCAACAATGGATTCAAATGAAAGATACTCAGCAGCATCATCAACCCATAGCGCAATTTCCTGATCCGGGTCATCAGTTTTTATTGAATGCTCCTCAGTTTCCTCAAATCCCAGCATCCAATGCTGGTTTTCGAGTTGACAATAATGTAGTTCCTCAGCCAGGTCAGTCTCCATCTAGTGAAACTAAAAATTTTGTCTACTTGTATTCGCGCACTCCGTGTGCTTTAGTTTAAGCTGTATATCGAAGATGTTGGTTAATTATTATGCATTTTTAAGTCGATCCATGGACAACTGCGATTCAAGAGCAACAGCACATGGTTGCCGATGTTCCTGTTCGGAAGGAAGAGTGGACAGCTCCTTCGGACTCATTTCCTCCTACAGATTTCACGTTTCAGGTTTATATGCATTTACTGTGTTTTTGAAAATAATTTTGTAAATAAGGTTGTAACTTATATTTGGCTTTAAAATCTTTAGCAAGGATCATACGGCCATCATGAGCAGCAGCAAGCTCCACACCATCACCATCATCCTCAGACTGAAGAGTACGGTGAATACTGGAACGGGCCTCATATGTCTGGTGCCGGGAAAAAGTTGCATCATCCTAAGAGAGAGTATAGCAATCATCCCCAACACGATGTTACCCGAACCACTCAGGAATTAGGTATATTGGTGTCTACATCCAAAATTTTATGATGCGTCGAACTTCTGCATTATGTGTTGCCCATCCATTAACGATTGTATGCTGCGAGGAGAAGAGAAATTAACATGAAAAAAATTGAAGTACATATCTGTATTCCGTAGCGGAGTCCCCCCCCCCCCCCCGCCCATGTAAATTGCTGTAGTGGTCAGCGTTTAATATTGCAATGTAACTCCACTTGCTTCTTATGTATGCCATGTAAAACTTTCCCATGGTTTTTATGGATGCTTCAGATTTGTAGAAAGTATTTCTTCAGCTATGCAAATGCGCTGGTCCCTGCTCACAGTCCTGTATTAAATTTTGTTCTGTCCCCCCTTTCAATTTGTTTCCTTGTTGAGCTCCCCTCGGCTATTGCTACTATTTGCTGAATACATTGGGCAACGTTGTTCTGATCTGCTTAATTGTGTGTTCATTGCAGATGCGATTCGGCGAAAATCATTGCCAGCATGGATACGAGAAGGCTTGGAAAAAGTGGAACGTGAAAAAAGGAAGAAGCAAGAAAAGGAAGAACAGGATGCGCTAAAGGCACAAATGTTGGAAGCACAAAAGTCAAGGCTGGATATTGAATCGTTGGAGAATCATACCTCTACCAAATGGGCGAACCCTCCTGAAGGGAATGATATTGTTGATGACGATAAAATTGAGGTTGAAAAAGTTCCGAAGATCGCCAGTCCATCTGAGACCCTCAAAGACAGATTACAGAATTTCCTTGCAGAACTAAACAAGGAAGAAAACTTTGATCAGCTGGTTACTAGATTACTATAAAAGAATTCATAGTAAGCTACGTGAATGATTGAAAAAACAAGGTAGTGACTGAGCACGATGATATTTTTATGTGTTTGCAGATGTTATGCGTCCGGAGGCAACTAACTTCCATTTTATTAGATGGAACTAATGATGTAATGATGAGGCTGGCTAACGAGATGCTGGAAAAGTACAAGCGGAAAGGTTACTTAATAAGATTACTGATTATAATAATTTATAGGATTGATTATTTCATAAATCGACTTGTGCGATATAAATTATTGTTGGACGTAGATAATTTTCATACTTTTCGGTTTAATCTTGTATTTCCATGAAGTTGAATAAGAGTACGATTTATGCAATTCATATAATATGTTTGTCTGGCTACTTTTAAATTCAAAATTAAATTAAATATTGAAGCGTCTCAAGTGAAGAAAATCAAAGCAGTTGCTTCATTGAAAAGTGAGCTTGGAGGATTCGGTGAGTTTCTAATGTATTTGATAATTCAGTATTTTCTAAGTAGGTGTTCCGTATGCCTTTCTGCTTCCCAACTCCTAGAATTCTTTCTTGGCACAAAATGACGCTTCCAACCCTCCTTCCTTGGATCTGGCTTCTCTCTTCCTGAAATGTCTTTCCACAATTAATATTAAATTCTTATGTTTAGGCTTGACGAGCTACGGTGGTTCAGATTCGGAAGAAGAGTCTGCCATAGATTCAGGAAGTAACAGTTCAAGTGATGAGACAGAAGAAGAAATTTCGGTTTGTTTCCTTGTCGAATTGTATATGTATTGGTACTCCGTAATGTTTCAACTTTAAAAGTTGGTTACTGATGGTGATGGTCATCTAAATTATTACAGATGGAAATAGAAAAGAGGAAAAAGAATTTTCAGTACATTCAAAATCTTCGATTTCTTGGTTCCGAACCTAAAAGTCCAGAATCCCCCGAAAGGCGTAGGGTCGAGAATTCAGACGGAACAGCAGGTGACAGTAGTAAAGTTCAAGAACAAGGTAACCTGTTTCATGTAATGAATAAGCGTCAACAATTTCGAAAAGAATCCCAAAATTGGCTAGATTTTGCTTCGCTGAACAAACCTAGATAATTTTTTGTACTTCTGTTTGTAAATGTGAAATGGAAATCGGTGTTTTACATTGTTTAATGTTACTCGTCAGAAAGTACTTCCAAGACTGAACTGGTAAAGTTCAGTGACGGCGCTAGCTTAATAGCAGTCGTAAACCGCTGCTTTTTGTGTTCAGTGTCCGGTTTAAATTAGTAAGCACCATAATATGGAAAGTGGACTTTTTACAGATGCGTCTACATCTCCGTCGGGAAAAGAGAGCCCCGAAGGTAAAGAAGCTATTGCTGAAGATAGGCCTTCTCAACCTTTGGCCGAACCTAAGAAGGAGAAAGTAACGAAAAACGCATCCAGGTCGCTCTCTCCATCCTCTCACGAAAGAAGTAGGTCTAGATCTGTTTCTGTTGAAAAAACTAAAAGAAGTAGAAAATCTAGGTCACAGTCGAGAGAGAAAAGACGTTCTAAGAGATCTAGAACTTCCTCCCGAGATCGGAAGAAGTCTAAGAAATCTAGGTCACGATCAAAATCGCGGGAAAGGAAGCGATCGAAACGATCTCGTTCCAAATCTCGCGAAAGGAAAAGATATAAAAAAACAAAATCTAGGTCCAGGTCCCGCGAGAAAAGGCGTCACAAACGATCGAGATCCAGATCGACAGACAAGAAAAAATCGCGTAAATCACACTCCCGTTCAAAAAGTCGTGAACGGGAACGGCGCAATCACAAACGATCATCATCCCCGGAAACGCGAAAACGATCTAAAAGGTCGAGATCTACATCTCACTCGCGGAAGCGAAGCAGTAAGAAATCTAGATCCAAATCCCGTGAGCGTCGAACATCCAAGCGTTCCAGGCCAGAATCCGGGAGCCGAGACTTGTCAAGTAGAGTTTCTAGATCCAGA
Source organism: Spatulosminthurus flaviceps (assembly GCA_034693705.1). Lineage (NCBI taxonomy): Eukaryota > Metazoa > Arthropoda > Collembola > Symphypleona > Sminthuridae > Spatulosminthurus > Spatulosminthurus flaviceps. The sequence continues at coordinate 12,586 of JAQFXU010001990.1, read as the reverse complement.
TCGAATTCTAGCGACGGCTGGGAGTCCAAACGATCTAGCTCTAAGGATCGTAAGAAAAGTAATAAGAAGTCCGATACTAGGAGATCAAAATCCCATGACCGGAAATCTAGCAACAGCTCGAAACCACGTGAGAGTAAAAAGAGGAAAAAATCCAGATCTCGATCCGAATCCTCAGATAGAGCATCTAAGTTTGATTGATAATTATTACCGTGTTATTCAGCAACTGTAACTAAGGAATTGTTGTCAATATTTCATGAATTAATTTGAACCTAGTTGTACCATTACCATTTGTTCTTGCTCCATATCTAATTATTTCATGTGTACAGCCATTTCGTATTTCACTCATGAATAAAATATGCTTAAATATTTAATATGCACTACCCTAATCCACTGCGCTAGAATATTGGGTCGACCTGCTGGGCAGGCTTTTTCAATTCTGCCTTGTGAAAAGAGTAAAGGAATTTTCATTTCCAAGGATAAAAAAACCAATGATTTGTCCTAATGCAAAAACCTCGTGTTGGAAAGAGCACAGCCTGAATTATCATATTCAAATAAATGGCATATTTATTCATTTCATCCTTTTCCAAAGAAACTATGAATTGGTGCAGGTATCATTGATGAACCTCAAATGAATCACACGAGTGAAAGCAAAAAGCCCCGTAATGTTTCTAATGATCTCATCAGCCTTTGAGAATCGGCGATGCAATGACAAGACTTGTTGAAACAGAAAGCGAAAACCGCAAATAAATAAGGGTTAAGTAAGGTGAGGACTAAGGAGATAATTACCCCAGCCGAAGAGAAAGCGGAAACCCGAGGGCTAAACATGTTTTTCAGTTACTTCCCTTTTCCACTTTTTTCATTTCATTCACATGTTTTTCCACCGCAAAATCATTGTCTTGCTATTACCCTTGAAATGTTATACGAAATACAGTATTAGCAAAAAATTCATCCTGTTTAATATGTATGATGTTTGTTTACTTCAACTCATTCTTCTGTATAATTTCCTCCCATCTTCTAAAAATTTATAACAATCGTTAAAGTTTGTAAGGTAAAGGAGATTTTTGCAACAAAACGAACCTTGTGGACCTGTGAGAGAGAAGGAGTGAACTTCCCTTGTTATTCAAAGGTGCATCGCAAAATTTCACGTTTAACGTTTTGTTTGAGTATTATTTATTTGTGTTTATTATTGTATATTGTAATGTAAAATTGAATTTGCACCAGTTTCTCTTTCCACTTGTAAAAGCATAATAATTATTGTAGAATTAATCGTACAAATCTCTTCAATTTTTTTGGGTTTTAAAGGTCCACTTACATTCACATCAATTTGCTTCTAGTTGCTGTCAACTTTCTGTCAAAGGTGCGCGAAGTTTCTCTTTCAACTTAGAATTCTTTTACTTACCATTTTATTATGCTTTACTTACCAAGTCTCAAAAATTCTCGATGCTCCCCTTGATTTTATTTCACCAATGATTTGTCTGCATAGATAAGAGTATTGTAGATGATTTTCCTGCATCTTCCCTTTATCTACACACTACAAGGGGCTGTGTACTTAGTTAGTGATACATTGTGCTGATTTATTCTCAGTGACATAACAGAATTTTAGTAGTACTTTCAGAGAAAGAAAAGAGAAGAACCTTTTCATAGAGTACAGTTTTTTCACACGAAGTGTGATTATACGCTGAAATCACGTCGGTGCAAGCAGTAATAATAATTATTGTTGCTATTATGCTTGTAAGACATTCACACTGTGAGTTTGAGCCTTTACCTTGGTCTTCTTCTTCGTCTTCTTGACTGCGATTTATTCCCATGGAACTTGTATTGAATTTCATAATGCTGTTCTCATCACACATATATAGCTATGTAAAAACTGATGTAATACATCTTACTTGAAAGCATTAAAATCCATTTCACTCATTTCAGTACCTACAAATTATATGAGAGTTCAGGAATCACATCAATATTGCGATTTACGTGCCTATTATTATGCACGACGCCCTGCGAATGTCAGTTACATATTATTAAATATACTTAGCCTCAAACAAAAGGTATGCGCAACTCTACTAAAAGTTAAAGTAATAATTTCTAACCTTTTATGCACGCCATTCGACGTTAAAGACGAAAATACTGAAAACGACGGGACATACATGATTTTATACATTTAAGCCGCTCATTGCATTCATGATCCTAAGTGCTCAGCGATCAGCATAATATGTTGATCACTTCAATGATAATATGCACAGGCATTTATATACCCTTCCTGAAAATTACACCTGTTCGCTCTTAAAAAATTGAATATGTACTTCTAATGTATGTGATTCTCTTTTCAAAATAAATAAATGTGCACACTTGCACACATTCCAAATGTTCTCAGGCTGCAAGGTTAAACTTTAAATTTTGCAATACCTTGGACCATTCATTGGTAAAAGGGACAAACACTGCATGAACTTAAATGTAATTGAGGAGAATATTGGGAAAAACCTTCCATATATAAACCCTTCTCCGTGATTTCTCTCTCTCTAAATAGCCTAAAGGCTCCCAAGTATGCGAATAGAAAAAATGAGACCTTTATCAAAATCTTGTAAATTGATTTCTCATCATCATTCGCAAGTTACATTCAGATACAAATTACTTCTGATAATCAAATTAAGCCCTGAGCCATAATCGTCCGAATCGTCGTGGTGACTTCGAGCAAAATTGTGTGTGGGGTATTTGGGCGTAAATTTTTCTTTACTAATATCAGCATTACATTTATAAACAGATTTGGAAATATTTAATCATTAGTTACTTTTACCTCGTAATTATTCGAATTTCCGCCCAATCGTCACTTATTACTACTTTTACCTTTTATAGACACCTTTCACAATAACGTTTATTACCTGCAGCCTGGAAAGATATTATCAGAATTTTCCGAGGCTATAGACTCTCTCTCTCTCTCTTCATGACAACATTCTATTTATCAAAAAACAGTTTACATTGTTTACAACGTTTTAATTTCCAGCCTTTCTGCAGTGTGCATGCTTGCTTAAATAAGCATACATAGAATATTCTTAAGTGAGTGTCCTATCGGGCAATGCAATTTTATAGAAAAGATTGAATGAAAATATAAAATTTTTGTTAAGAAGGAACAGGTTACGTATCCATTTATAAAGGTACTGATTGATTTGGGGTAAGGGGCAAAACAGTATTTTGTATGTGCATAAAATAAATAACGCGTTTTTGTTACGTATGGGTTGAAGCGGTTGGAGTAATGTTTAGTCAGTGACAAGCACTGAAATAAATTCGGACGGATGTGATACATTTTTCTATGAAATGAGGAAAAAAAAAGAACACCCCTCAAATACACATTTAGGTCTGTATATGGGCACGAGAAAAAAAGTTTTAGTTTGGAGAACAATCAGCTCACGAAAATGAAATGATGTATTGAGTATGCATATGCAATCAAATAAGTTTTTAAGTAAAAAGTACACATGATTTTGAGTCAGTTTCCAGTCTGGGTTAACTTGTACTAGAGAGTATTTATGCACTTTATAGTTTATGAGAACAAGAGTAGCTGCTGTTGACTCTGTACATATGAGGGGGAGTTTCTGTCATTTTGTTGATGTTGAGAAACACGCACAGCCGAGGGGAGAAAATTGTAGAGTAAAATTGCTCCCAGTCTGCTGACTACACTTTAGTTGTGTCTTGTTCGCTTACCTGATGCGAGGGTATAACGTCACCTGCGCTCCTCAAATCGTTTTGTTTCTCAAAGGTGTCTTCAATTTACCGGCTTCGTTACTAGGTTCTTTCTTAGCGTGGACGTATCTAACTTGAAGATTTTATAATATTCAATATTTTCCAGTGTTGAAATATTTACCGGGTCAAATAAAAGTATTGAAATTGTGAACATTTGGATTTGTTGAAAAGTTGGAAGTTTTAGTTTCAGAGTGTAACCAAAGTTCCTTTTATGGTTAATTTTGAATTTGAAGCTTGTACTTCGTATCTTTATACATTCGCATCTCTTCGGCTAAGAGGTTTTTCTCTTGAAGACTGGGAATTTGAATGGTTGTCGGATGTTCAATGGGAGATAGGTTCGTTGGAGAGATGAGTAAATGTGTACTTGAAAAAAAGTGCCATGTGAATAAAAACCACATGAAAGTTGAGGAAGAAATGTTGACAGAAGGGATCTTTTCCTTTTAATAGTGTAATAACTTTCATCTACAGGGGAAAAAGCTACATGCGTATCTCTATACTACATCATTCACATGTAAATAAATCCTGAAATTGTCCAAGGAAACTCCTTTAAAGAGATACAGAAGATTTCATAACTGTTCTATGACAAATTGCAGCTTAGTCATTATTCACTATAGGGTATAGCCAGTCGTAGCAAGAGAGACTCAAAGAAGAAAAGAACATCAAGTGAAAATTTTATAGCATCCGACTCATGTATAAAAAAAAGTATAAATGTAGATACGGTAATACATTGGTCAACTATAGCATTGTACTCCATTCCTGCTAATCCTCTTGTTCATCTTGCAAAGCCCACCGTAATAATTACCATTCCGTCAGCTACTTTTTATCAATTCCAAAGAATTCACAGTGCGTGGATTTTTAGTCAGTCCCATTTGTTGTGATTAAACTCATAGTGTCATTAGTATTGCAACATTCTCGAACAGCTGACGCTAAAAATCATTTGTAAATATTTTAATACAAACTAATTAATTTCTAAATATCTCGCTTTGAGTATACCAGTCTATTGAAGTTGTTCGGACTGGGAATAGAAAAGGCGAAGACTGGAAAACGAGTTAATTGAATCCATATATGTACCATTCTTTCGTTATTTCTATACGTCGGGAATACTTTGCTGTGTTATAAGTGGTCTGATTTGGTAATGGAAAAAGTGAGTGAACTTGCTGAGAAGTGAAGAAGATTCAGGGGATTCCGTGTGGACAGCTGTGTACTGACAAAAAAACTCACTCTTCTTCCGGGGGAGAACATGTGCTGGAAAAATTAGCTGATTTTATTGAAGATTAGAAGATCAGAAAGAGGCTCCTTAAAGTGCACAGAAGGAACAAGTCCACAGAAAACAGTTACACTAATTTACTGTTGCTGCAGGTAATGAGATAAATTCTTTCCTTCTGCCTCCCTATGTTACTTTTGACGAAAGCTTAAAAAAATCTTTTTTTGCTGTTATTTTTTACATCTCCGTTCCTAAGCCAGACAAATCTCCCTTCCTTTACAATAGAAATGTCCCTCCCACTAATAAATGTCTAGTGAATTTTATTATACAGCGGAGCATGGACAGTTCATAGCTGTTTGAGAATTTCTAGTGTTGTTGTTTAAGAAGTAACTTCTTTTTTTGGCTTTTAAGTGCATTTAGGAAGTAAGCGATGGATCAATAATTGAAAAAACAATAGAAAAAAATAGCTATTAAGAATCCCTTAAGAACATCTTGAAATTTGGTACAAATTGTATGCACATAGGCAGGGACATCAGTGGTAATTATAGTACTGACATTTTATCTAAGAATCAAAATTTTTGAAATTACGGGGTTGTGCTCAATTTGCTGTTTACGTAATAACAATTCAATCAAGCAAATTTTAGAATGCCATTTTGAAAACTTGTGCAAGATACAATAAAATGTTTGAGGGGCTATTGGTTCTGGTTGGGCGATGAGGGTTCAAAAAGCGGTAGACAGCTATTATATGTACATATATGAGTGAAAATGTCTGTAGGTCGCTATAGCAGGGCTTTGTCTTGAAAAAGTGGCCACTTGTTATAAGACCAAGTCAAAAGCCGGAAAAATTACTCGAGTGTTATTGCATAGGCTGAATGCAGGTAAATGTACATACACGTTGAAATCTGTGTATAAATGGGGGAAATATTTAGGTATAGGATGATGTTTTGTCAGGAGCCGAGCAGGGAGAAGCAGGCACGAGAAAATTATTTCTTGAGTTGAGACTCCTAATCACTTTTGCGTATATACGTACCATATTTGTCTCTTTTAGTCGGCAACACTTGAAGATTTACTATATACATGTATTCGAAGAATTGTGTGGACAAGTACAGGGTAACACATTATGTCTCGTCATGTATACAGCACCCATATGCCACCAGTGTACCAATCATAACCAATCGTACGCCAGACTGTTTCAGGTTTTTTTTACTAGTACTTTTTTAACGGTCAATAATATTTGTAGTGAATCCGTGACACATAGATACAACTTTAAACTCATTGGGGCAAGGAGATTCAGATTGCAGAAATATATTATGTTTTGCTCCTTTTTATATGTAGTTATGTATATGTTTGTATGCTTTGATATGCGAGGGATGGTGAAGTATGTTTCACCACTCTGTACAGGTGCATTACTGTAAGTGCTGAGCGGAGAATATGCTACGCTTGTTTTTTTGTTTCCACTTCGAGTGCGTCCCAATGGGTCAGAGTCACATGCAAAAACATTGCCTCTTGTAGATGCATTTATGTAGCTCCTCCATAAAAATAATACGATAAAAATAGCTTAGTGACCATCTCTCGAGTCTTTGTATCTAAAATATATCTAAAAATGATATACTAATAGTGTGTAGAAGAATAGCGTAAATATTTTCTTGTTCTATTTCAAGTGCATGAAAAACATGTATCTGAGAGACAATCTTCTGTACTCTTTAATTACTCAAGAAAAACCATCAATGGAACAATGCAATCGTGGCGATTACTTTTCATACCCCACTTGGCTCTTTTTCATTCACTGTTTGCACTAAATACTCATGTTGTCAATTCAGGCAAGATTTCAATAAGGAATACTTTTTAAAGGCAGGACAGTGCAGTGTGTGTAAGATTGTGATGATAAATGTTTGCCAGCAAATTTTCAGTTAAGAAAACTTTCAATGTACCAGAGCTAAGAAATATGTGCTATTCATTTAAATATTGATTTACTGTTGCAGTGAAGAAACCTCAAAGCTTTTATAAGGGATATCCTAAGGGCTCCTTTTTTCAGTCTTTGATTTTATTATTTTATTTAAAAATTTTTCAAGACTCTCCTTTCAAGCGGATACTCTCCTAACTTGAAAATTTCAAGGTTGTAAAATTGTAGAGACAGAAAATTTCCTCGCAAAGAAATAAAGAATAATATTTCCTCAAGCGATGAGTGGAAGTGTGCCTTACAGTGTTTGAGACTCAAAATAATTTTGGATACAAAGGAGATGCGCGAAAAAGATAAGGGCGAATTTATAAGGATGCTATTTCATATACACCATTATTGACACGGCATGGATGATAAAAGGCACATATGGATATTTAATAGAAAACAAACACAATTTTACTTCTTTCCATTCTTTCATAGTTGAACTACTCCTATAAAAACAGTGAAGTTCCCTCAGCGTGTATGATCATCTAAAAATATACTGTGGAATAGGCATAGACGTAAATACAACTTTATATATGTAATGTACTTGAGAGTGTACATGAAGCCAATTGATTTTATCTACCTCATGACCCGTACCGTTGAACAATAATCACTTAAACCTTGTAACACTACTGGTGGTAATGTTTGGCAAATTATGCAATGATAAAAAAAAAGGATTTCCAACAAGTCATGTATCTATTCCTTCATAGCCCCAACAATAATAATCATTATCCCATATGCCAAAAAGCACTGGGAAGCACCGTCGCTTGAGGATCAGCTGTGCACGTACTTGTGTACAAGTACCGTAAAATTCATTTTCTCAAGAATTTACTCCTTCGCTATGTAAGTATGTCTTACACGCACACGTGGCAGGTATGCGTGTACTAATGCATATGCATTTGACCATATACGATGGTTAATGTCAATTAAAAACTGTTTTTCACAGGCGAAAGCCAGGTATTGGGAATGTACTGCGAAATTTTCATCTCATCACGGAGGGGATTCATGTTTTAATAGGGCTTTGACTCCGTTAGAGCTCAAATTTATTTAAAAATTGTCAAAATTTGGAACCAAAGAATAATGTGGTGTAATTAATAAAAAATATAAGTCAAGCCCCAACGTTCTCAAGCATTTAGATTAAATATGTACATTTCTATGCACAGACTTGGGAACAATTAAGCTAAGAATTGGAGTGAGACCAAAATAAACAACTGCTTAGCATTATCACGTGTGAAGATGAAGTTGTGGCAAAGGAAAATAAAAATTACACATTCTGGCAAAATCCACCACTAAAAGGTTTTCCGGTCAGTGAAGATGAGATTAATGCATAAGAGATTTATGGAAGGTGTGAAGTGGAGTTGATAAGGTTGGAGTCTACTTCAGACTCCAATCTGTCATTAAAAATGAAAGGATTTCTAGAATTTGTCATTTTGAATCAAATGAAGCCCATAATCGTGATTAATTATTCGCAAATGTGTGGAGTAGGAAAATCCTCTTGAATCACAAACGATTTGGGACTCTTGATAATTTCGAAAGATGTGCAATGAAATATTTTTCCTCCCTATGTGAAACTGTGGAGTAAGCGCGGAAAGGAAGCAAAAGAATTAAAACATTCATTTGTGATACATTTTTTATCACTTATGTCCTTTGAGTCCAAAATGAAAGGACACGCTATAATTATGAAGTAAATATGAGTTTAAGGATAGCCTGAGGTGGGGATAAAGTGACAGAAAATTTCTCTCATCATCATGGAGCCTCGAGCAACTCTCTTCATTTTGCCTATGAATGATTTTTCTACCGTTCCAATTTACCTTCTGATCTCGTATATATCATTTACCTTGTGCGCAAAAATATAATTTCAAATGCAACTGGATTAAATAAGTCTCCTCCGAAAGCAATTAAGGAATTTGAGTTTTGCACGCAAAATATCGTCTCGATTGTCGTTCCCCTACACAGACAGGCGAAGGAAGGATCTTTTCAAATGGATGTCATGGTATAGTTAGAATTATTGGCATGCCCGCACAGTGCACATATTTTTTCAGTCGATTTTTAGCTTGACGTCCTTAAATATAGATTTAATTTCATGTTCACATTGGAATTGGCGTATGACTGACCAAAATATCTTTGAATCTGTCCAATGCTTGTCTCATCAGATTCCTTTACTTTTGACCGGGAGTATACATACATTTGTATGGAAGTTCTATGGATTCCCCTTAAAAATTCATAAAATCGAGGGTAGAAAATTATATCAGTGTAAACTTATTGAACAGTTTCTTCTCTACACGATTCATAGCTCCAATAGTGATCATTCTCAAGAGTCTATATGTTCAGAAAGAATATATTCTTTTAAGGCAATCCATGGATTCTGAATGTCCCCCTTTCCTGCGAGTTCGGGCTGTTTCATATGTGCATGTCGTGTGTGCAAGGGTGAATATTTTATGCATGTGTATGTACATATGTTTACATCGCCGCATATAATAATTGGGTGTGTTAAAGTGATCCATGTAGTTGATGAAGTGCCTTTCTTGAGCAAGTTGATAGGAATGTATAGAAAGAGTACTGTTGAAAATAGGAAATAGGAGCGGTTGGAAGCCGCAAGTGGAGCTCTTTAAGTGTGATGTACATATATGATTGTTAGATTTGTAACGTTCTGTGCATACGTTTTGCTCTATATTTTTAAATCCTAGAAGAAGAAAAATAGCCTGCATGTTCGGCTTCAAAGTATTAGACTTATTGATTCGATTATTACTTTATTATTGTAACAATTCACTTTTCAAATCATTTTCATGCATGATTCAACTAAAGCCAGAGCCACAGGCTACAATCATTCTTTCTCAACAAAAGAGTAATAATTGCCAATTTTAAATTATGTTGAATATTTTCCCTTACAGAATGATAAGGAATCATGTAGGAAATTTTTACTCTTCGGAATTTTTCAGTTCACATCAAAGTGATTACGTATATGCACATGTGGATTAATGTTACTTATGTGAAGTATACGCACTCTCTCCCCATAGATTTAATACGATCTGATTTTCTTGTTAGTGGCAATTTCCCTCTGAGCAAGAATCATGCGATTGCCCACTGAAGTAAAACTTCATAAGTTATACGTATATGTCTGAATTTGTAGTTGCACTATAATATTCCATGTAGACTTTAAATCGTCCTAAAATCGAACATTCAAGATATTCTGTGGCCCTTGTCTTGTCCTGTGTACGAAATTTTTAATGTATTTAATTGAATACTTGAATTAGCCCGAATTGAATCTGCTTTGATTGGAGTATATATAGTCTTTCCATTATTTCATCGAGCGGAAAGATCGATTGAGCATGAAACCAGAATTGAATGGGAATGCTTTGGAGCAAAATGCTTGAGCCATGGGGCTGATGACGATCAGATCTTACTTTGTGTTCATATTGAGCTTCAATAAACCATTATATGCGGAGTAATAATTTGGTGATCGAAAGTCTAGGAAGATTAGGAATTAATAATAATTTAATAAAACCATAATGCTCAAAAATTAAATAAAGGAAAAGTGCGTGTTAAATTAGGAAAAAGCTTTGAGTGTACTGCTACATTGGATAGAGAGGAACCAAGGGTTTTACTGACAATGAAATCCTCGTAGGGGTTTGTGGAATGTGTATCTCGTGCACAAAAATTGAAGTAAGGGACATGGTCCTGGGTTCAGAATTAGGGAATTGCAAGTCAGTGATATTCTTGGCTTTTCAAAGTAAATAGTAATGTATATTGAGAGCAGTGACAGCAGTGACTAGGTAAATTATCGTCTGCAATATTATTTTAGTTGTTGATTGCAAATTGGAAAAACGAAGAGCTGCAATGAGATCACAGGATGCTGGGGAAATTTTCATTTGAATGGGTCAAGTCCCATTGCCTCCTCTAATAACAACATATGTGTTCAATGCTTTGCTTGTGCACGCATTTGTTGGGAATCATTTGCCGTAATTTGAATTGGAACAAGCAAATTATATTTAAAAGGTAGTTTTATCTTGGTGGAGAGGCAGATGCTTACATACTTTTGTGAATGCGTAAGAGGAAAATAATAAATGAGCATTTACATCAAGTCAAAAGTCATCAATCAAATTCAAGTCATGCTATGCAAGTGTTAATAATTGAAAAGGATTCTAGGCTTTCATAAAGTCAGTTCTTTAATGTTATACAATACATTTGATGGAATATTATGGTGTCATTTAATAAGTTTTCTCGTTTGAGTCATTGAAGAATGGGTCTAGGGTTTCCTTTAAGTTGAGGCTTCTATAAAAACCACCGTTATTGATATAAGACTGACTAGTTTAAAACGGTGTAATACAAACATATAAATAACAACGTTTTTAAAACTAATAATTTTTAAATTGAAAACAACCACAAAAAACCTTGTCTTCTGCGGTTTTGTCAATACATAGAAATTAGGTAAAAGGGATCGGAATCAGTTATTGTTTTAATTTGACCGTTCCAATTCCATTAGATTCCTGCTACTGCCACGGCCTCTCCTTGTTTTTTCTGTAGGATTAATGTCGTTAAGTAAAAATCCTACAGAGGTTCATCTAAGTGAAACATTAGAAAGTTTTCCTATTGTGTACCACGCCACGGGATAGTGATGATGATCAATTTCCGTGATTTCGATGAAATAGAGCTTATATTATTCATGAGGCTCATCTTCAGTGCCAGTGCCCAAATGTACTTGTTGAGAGGTATTTTTTATTCTATACTTCGAGTATGGAAAAAAGTACATGTCTGTGAAATGAGATTTGTTGTTTTGATGCGATGTTTTTTTTTTCTACGGGTACAAATTTATGGTGAAGTCCCATTGTTTATATTTCATTGTTGTCGTCTCTCGTGTATGCATGGATGAACCAGAGATCGTAGAGAATTTATTTCCAAAATTTATTTTCATGTTGATTCCAATTTCCAACGCAATGACTGTACATACATTCGCATGTGACTATTTTCACTTTCGTCTGATAATCAATGTTTCAACGTTGTATTTAAGTAACAGAGTTTCAGATTTAACTCCCTCTGTATCTGTAGATTCGTTGAATGAGCTGGTAGTTGTAAGTACAAGAGAATGTTTTGCCTTCTTTTGTTGATTATACAAGCTTGAAAGAAGCTTTGAAGACTTTTGTAGCTCCTTCAATGCCGTTTGCTAGTAGTAATTTGTTTTTCTGAAGGGGTACTCATCACCATAGACATTTTAAGGATTATGTGTCGTTGCCAAGAAAGTTTCTCTTCGTCGGAAGAAATTCAAACGACATTTTCGTAATCATAAAACTTGGAAGTAATAATAAAGTAAGTGACGACATATTATAAGCACTATAAGGCGTTTACTTACTTCTATAGAAACTGACACAGATGAAGTTGAAGGAAATTGAGAGCATCTTCTTTGTGAAGCTTAATTTTTGAATTTCATGTTTGGGTTACTTGCACAGTTCTTATATTTACTTACGTCAAAAACAAAAAGGACTTTATAGGGTTTTTCTGCAGAAAAGTATTTGGCATTTTTTACGGTATTATTAAGGACTAGATACCTCTCAACGTTCGAGTTCTGATGAACGTAGTTAAAGATACTTGTGCTTCATTGCAGAACCCTCACATTTTTCATTTGAAAAAAATGCTCTTTTTATGAGCGAAGCGATATATTGGAACTATGACAGTTCTGTTGCCATATCTTGTGCATCGAAAAACTCTGTTGT
>JAQFXU010001989.1:0-23760 GCA_034693705.1 Spatulosminthurus flaviceps | reverse complement strand
ATACATTGTAGTACATGCTAATTCCCGTTTAAGCGATTTCTGCATATAGCTCCTTTTGGACTTTAGCCGACGATATGGTAATCACTATTATATATACTTAGAGGTTAGAAGTTGGAAGACGTGAATAGGAGGATCTACATAAAATAGATATCAATGGAATGGAACATAGAAAAATCAATACAAGTTATAGTTTTGGGGTAAACTTTCACTAAGTTCTAGCAGAAATATCAGAATCAGCAATTAATTTACTGAATTATGGTCCAAGCATATAATTAATACATGCTTTCGTGAATATTTTGAATTTGAAAGTTTCTATTATTTGTAATATAGTTAATGTATTTGAATAAATCGGAGAGGTAAATGAGTCTGGATGTCACACGGATTAACATTTATTTGCAGTGAATTTAAGAACGAAAGTGGTCGGAAGGATACAATAAAATTAAACGAATACAATAGTCATTAATTTTGGTAAAGCATTTTATTTGAACTCTGAATTAATTGGGGAACACATTTTAATGTTGAAGTACTTGAATAAAAATTAATTATTAATTGTGGACGTAGAATTTTACAAGACGAGGACGGGATAATGTCATCGAGGAGCAATCTTGCTGAAAGTGCTTTACAAGCCCGGATTAGAGACAGGTTGAATGCTGAAAATGTGAAACTGTGGTTGGAACCTTTCTTTGATTCTGCGAATGGGATTGCCAATGATGGAGAAATTTTGGTAAAGAAAAATAATTTGGTTTAAGCGTCATGTGAGAGATAATGTGAGGTCCTTTGAGGTGATTGTGTGATTTTATGGGCTGATTTATATTTCATACTATTTTAGGCATTGGCTTCACGGTATGCCACCGAGTTCGACAGTCAGGAAGATGAGGTTGCTCAGTGCATGTATTCGTTGCAACAGAATGCTTTAGAGAGACTTGCGGAACGCGATCTGTTTAAAGAAACAGGGTTGTCAACCGTGAGAATTAAACTATCGGGCTTTCCGGCAACGGTAGTGACAGCTGCGAAAGATTTAACTCGACTGCAAGTCAATTTAAATACCATGAACGGGAAGGATTTGAAGGCAGAAATTGCTACAACTATCTCTGTGAATGAAAATCAGTTGAAATTAATATCTCACGGGAAAGTTATTAATGAGAATATCATTTTAGACATGCAAAACGTTAAGAATGGTGCAAATATTATGGTTTTATTCATTCCTATGACAGAAGAATCTTACAAGGTATTAGCATCAGTGGGTTGTCTTTCAGAATTTAATATCGTATACGAAGTGCAAGGAAATTTTATGCTTAACTTGGATTAAGTGAAGTTTTTGGGGATTTCTAGGATTCTGAAAATAGCATGAGGCAACTTGAAGAAACCAAAGATTCAGCCAACTACCTGGCTAGTCATAGCTATGATAGTGGTATGTATTCTCTTCAGGTAAGATATGGTAAATTCTGTAGGTACAAACCATGTTAAGTATATGTTGAAAATTGTAATTCACATTTACTGTCTTTTCATTTCCTAAGGTGGCTGACCAAAGTGGAAAGGCATTAGATTTACCTGAATCGGAAAAGAAAAGTCTTGCGGTGGCATTAGCCCTCCACGAAAAAGGTCGATCGGCGTTAAAAGGTCAGGATTTCCCACGAGCTCTAGTCTTTCTTCTGGAAGCTGATGATATATACAAGTAATAGGTCAAATCAAAAGAGTGTAGAAAGTAGCCTTCTCATTTATTTTAGTATTGAAGTATTGATGATAATTATTTTACTTCTTTTTGCAGTAAGTGTCAGTCAGGCTTGTTGGAACGTGTGGATAATTATGGAATCCTTAATTTAGATATTGCTTGGTGTTATTTGAGTTTGAGGAGCATTGCAGAACTGCCGTCGGTTGAAGCTCGTTTAAAAAGATCTGAAAAATCATTACATCGATCTTATGGAGAAAATTTAGAACGTGTGTTAGCTCTAAAAGGGACTACTGGTAAATAATTTGAACTTCTAGTTAAACGTATAAAGGATGTTAACTTACATGATGGCAGTTTAAAAGACGTTTCATTTGTACTCGTGTTAAGGCTGGGAAGCTGCATTGTTCGTTCGTTTGCACCTTCTTCAGGGTATAGCTGCTTATCACCTGGGACATATTGAAAGGTCAAAGTTCCTTTTAGCTAAAGTGGACGACGAAGTGAAGCGGCTTCAAGTCAGTGATGATCAGCTAGCTGAATTAATCAATATGGGTGAGGAAGACCACTTCAGAATTCTTTCGAATATACTTAAATTAATTCAGACTGGTAAATTATTTTGTTGGTTCAGCCTCATGAGCTGCGATTCTTTTTAAAATTCTAGGATACACTTCAGATGAATCTCGGATGGCTTTAAGAGCTGCTTATGGCAATGTTGCAGCCGCAGTTGACTTTATAATTCGTCGGAGAGAAGAAGAAGCGAAGAATCGGCAGCAAGAACGAGAGGACTCCAAACGGAAGAAGCTTCAGAAAAAGCTGGGAGTGTGTGCTAATGGAGATCAGGTAATTAGTAATATGATTTAAGTTGTTGGACACCCAACGTGATCTAGCTAGAAATAAAAATAAAAATGGGAACGCACTTGCGTCCAGTCAGGAATCACTTGGGAATGGGAGAGTTGGCCTGGAGCGATAGCATATATGTTCGACACAGTTTTAATAACACTATATACGTAACTGTTCAGAAATTATGTGGGAGACACCTAACTCGCTCCCACAAGTTTTCAGTCTGAGATAGTTTGGGGCATGTTTGCAAATAATGGTCATAAGTGTATGCCAGGATTTGTTAATTTGTCTACATCATACTGTTGAAACCCCGACTCTGTATTACGACTGAGATCGCTTTCAGGTTAACCTTAATATATCCTTATGGTTAATTGGGTGGTCAGAATATTTCTGCCTACTGAGGTTGAAATTCGTCGAGAAAATCAATGTGAGTACCCAATCCAGTTTTGGTAGGAATAAGGATTAACACCTCGCTTGTTCTCAAAAGTCTTAAACTGTATCGAATTCTATTAGTTTTGGTGCGCAATAGTATTTTTAAGATTTCGTGCCCTACAGGATAATCCATTTTGGGCTTCGCACATTCCTACGGAGTCATCCCCATCTTGGTGTACCTAGCTTTTACAGTAACGTATAGCAGTTCGTCGAAGTGTTAAGGTTTTTATAGCTATTATTTTACTTTTTAATGCTCAGGTAAATATCCAGCTCTGGCGAAGCCTTAAAGAAATGGGTTTTAATGCAATGATTGCTGCAGCTGCCCTCAAGCGTACCAATAACGAAATGAATTCAGCATTGCAATTAGTAAATGACATGGATTTCATCACCGAAGTTGTAACCAAAGCTAGCAGAACTCATTTGCCCTCAACATCGGAAGAACCACAACCAAATTCGTCCACGTCCGATCCAGCACCGTCCACTTCTCGCTCTGCCAATGATGCACCGGCAGTCCCAAACGAACTAGATATCTTAACTGCTTTAGCTCATCTAGAAAATAGTCTACTGACGGAATCGGCATCAGATGAACATATTTCAGCAGAAGATGCAGCTCGCTCTCAAAAAGCATATGACGTGCTGTCTAAGGATATTACAGCAGAAGCCGATTATATTGACTTAACTCTGTCTGCTGAAAATTCTTACATTAACCAGTACAAAGAGCTCCTTAGAATGTGATATATGCAACCATTACTGTAAGGTGCGACAGAAATATTTACAAAAACCCATATCCTATATTTCAGTTGATTCTTGATTCAAATAAAGGTATATTTTCAGTGATTGCGAAAATTGTTAATTGTGATAATTGATAATTATTGGAGCTTCCTGGTTACCTGAATGAAAAGTGCTATACTTCCGCATAAATTAAAAGCCTACCACACACTTTTTAATTTAATCTTCAGTTTATCCTAAATAATAATTGCAAGATTTTTTAGTGTATATTTGACTTGTATTCAGACTTTCAGGCAGTTTAAACATGTTAACAAATCAATTATTGTGTGCCTTATTGATTTACGAGCAGCATGAGTGAAGTTGCTTGTACCACTCCACCCCAGTTGGACTCTGTTCTTCCAAAGTGATAGGATCAACAGAGATAATTGCATCCAGTTGAGCAAGAAACTCCACGTAATCAATATCGCGTTTGTTTCCCCGAATAACCTTGATTTTTCAACGAAATTCAGTATGATTTTTCAAACGTGCGGATTAAATATCAGTATATATAAGTGAGAGATCATTTCGTTTACCAGAAATCTTTTGCAAATAGCATCTAATTCCTCTTGTCTCAATATTTCCGCCAGCCCTACGGTTTGAAGGACTCGGTGGAATTGATTCTGTGACACAAGTCCAGTTGACGGAACGTCGAAGTCGAAGAACATTGGTTTGATCTGTACAGTTAAGACAATCCATGTTACGTACACCATCTTTCAATTCACGTTATGATTTAAACACGAAACTTACCAAAATTCTTCTGTTATTGACTTGACGTGACAATCTTCTCATTCCTTCTGTTAATAAGCAGTATTCGGTTTGCGTGAGTTCCTTGTCGTAGTCCATTTCACGAAGAGGATGCCATTCATATGGTGTAACCCTAGGAGCTTTATCCAGATTAGCTAGTGTAAAGCAAGTCTCAATAGAGTCATTGAAGCATCGCCATTCGATTTCCATAGGGTCATCCGGTGAACGGAAACTGGAAAACAACTCGTAATTATTGTTTCTGTAGCGTTGTAAACATAACATGCGTATTAGTAACATTGAAGCTAATTATAAGTGACTAACCAACAAGTCAGTACTTCAATCTCTCGTGGTGTCAATTCAAATCCAGCTCTATCCATTGCACGATGGAAATCAATAATTTTAATGCGATCGTGGTTGAATAGATCGTGGTCAATTAAGAAGGACTTCAGTTTCGGTCGACACCTCACCATCTACCATGGTTATGAATTATTTGATCATTTAAGACGTTTTTCACTGAATGATGTCTATAACATACTTTGATTCACTAACCAGTGAAGAACCTGTCAACTAAATATTTACATGTGCGTGCCATTAACTTACCCTGGCTTGTATTTTGTACATTATTCTTTGAATGTCGTTTTCAACCCATTTAGGTGGCGGTGGCATCTTATTCAATTGGTACAAGCGTCCAAGTTTGTATCTGCGGGCCTTTAAAAAATAATTTTTAACGATCAGTGATACTCATTAACTTCCCAATTACAAATTCCACACTTAAGGATCAAATATATTAGTACAGTAAGAATTGTGTGTGTAGTATTGATTTTAAAATAATGACGTGGCGGCGGAACTCTGTGGGATACGTTATACTTAACAACCCCAGAAAATAGTGCGGGTATTCCTATTATTTTTACTACTCAACCAGCTTGCACATTCCCAAAGAATTCTGCCGCCCGCGAAAATGATGTTACCCATCCAGAGTCATCCTTCTTCGGTTCAACATCTTCCAGAAGTCTCAAGTAATTAAAGCCGAATTCATCACAATATTTAACAGACATGGCTTCGAGTTCGTCCGGTGTAAAATCATAATTAAGCATGGATAAAGTTTGTTTGAATTGCTGCCTTGATACGTGTCCGTTATTTACCCTGCAAATTAAAAGCAAAATTAATTAAATTACGTGCCACTTTTATTATTCCGTATAGAAATATAGTCAGCTCTATATTCATTTTTAATTTAGCAAAGCAAGGATGCTTTACTTACAATATATAATGCCAATCATGCGTTGATTTATATTTAAGATAATTAGAAGAGCCAGATCTTTAAAATTAGTGCTTTACCTGTCAAATCCTTGGAAGAAATATTTAATATTGCAACCTTCGATGTACACTCGGTGACGTAACCTAGCCACGGCACATTTTGCAAGTTGGCAAATATGTTGTGGAAGGTCATCTGGATTAGTACATCCTTGATTAGGTAAGCCCGCAACACATTTAGCCGAAGGCGTCAAAACGCTTGGGAACTTTTCAATTCCCTTCTGAATGAAAACTGTTAGAAGAATAATGAAATACGAATTTTAAAACTCATAAACATTCGTCTTCATAATAACGTTTGGTAAATCGATTTTTTTATCTCAATATATATTATATGAGATGATTTATGCTTACTGGACTCAATATCAAACTCGAACTTCCTCCAGCAAACCATCGAAGGATCGTCAGCAAGTCTGTAAAAATTGATAAGAGCGTCAAATTCTCCTTCCTTTAGGTTCAATCTCCCCAACACTCCGACTCCCATGTCGTTGAGACCCCTTCGAAAGCGATTGGCTGATATGTAACCACAGTTCAAAGGATCGAAGTCCTGATAATACATAAAAAAATGAACATGAGCTTTCAAAATAATCTTCAAACATAGTCGTAATGCCCCAGCCACTGGTGTGGATTTAATGTCACAGAAAGTACTACCTTAAAAAAGTCTTTGGCTCTGATCCTGTAACGGTATAAAAACTGCTGGAGTCGTTCCATGAGACATCGGAGATTAGTTTTTTCACTTTCACATTGCCGGACTTTCTCTCCACATGTGGTCCCTACGGGAACTCCTGAAGACTTCCCTGCAGCTTGGGACAAACCACAGCAGCCACCATATCGCTGACCTGGTTTTGCTCCATCTCTTTTACAAACGTAAGCCTTGCCCCATACGGGTGGCTTCCCCGTACCACCACAAACTGGACCCCATTCGTAAAACCGACTAGAATTCGGGGGTAGGCAAGCACCTTTTTTATGTTCTTCCTCCGTCGCACAAGGACACTGTCCGAATTGCCAGATGGAAGCATTAGAACCCCCGCCGTCACGCATGTCCAGAGTTGGTATATCGCAGCATGGTCCATCCGCCTGCAAAATTCATTTCGTGGTAATTATCACAAAAAAGCTTAAATCTTTTAGATGACCAAATTTATAAGCCCGGTACTCAAGAAAAACTTCCTCGTTTAACTTCATGCGTCTCTAATTTATGACCTAACATAAATAATTTATTTAATTTGTCGTTAGTAATAACTTCTCATTACAAAAATGTAAACTTTAAAAATTCCTTATTAATGTTTGCTAATGTACTTGCTATAAAAGATGTTGCAGAATCGGTACGAAGTATCAATTTTTGCGTCAACACAGTAAAACATTGCACATTACAAAAAAATGATCTTCATCGAAAACATATTTAATCATTCTAACTTTCTGCGAAGCAATTTTGTTAAAAGTTTGAAACTGAAGTCTTAGAAATACTTAAAAATTTGGCTAAACAGCTTTTGTACAAAAGTTTTCATGTGACAGAATATCATCCGGCCCCACTATTCAAGGCTACCATCTTACCCCAGGAATTGGCTTGGGAGGTGGGCGGGGACAAAGTTTGGCGTGGAAAGTGTCGTCCAAGTCCTCTACCAAAGCAAGGAAGTTGACATTATAATCATTGGTGGCATACTTTTTACAAAGAAGAGCAAAGTCCGACTCGGCCAAATCAGCATTGAGATATATAAAAAATCGTCTCAGATGTGGTACAGTTGTCTCTCCCGACTGACGATGTGCAAACTTGTCAAATATAGAGCTGAGGGTAGTGAGAATGTAGCGGTCTGCACGGAACACAACCTTGCAAAGAACTTCCTGCACCCGAATTTCGTCACTCTCACAGAGCTGATTCACTGCACGGGCTTTATGTAGCTCCTCTCGTTTTGTCACATAGTTCAACTGGATTTGTTCTTGAATACTTAAGGCTGAACACAAAATGCACATAAACAAAGTAAGCCACTAAAATACAGAAGCGAAGTAGTAATTTACGAAACGTACCCTGAACTGAACTACGTAATCAAATAATGGCTACGGCTGTGACATTTTCTTAACCAGCTCTTAAACAAGCTATGCTAACTGCTAACTAGCTCGGAATCAAATTCAATTATAATATTAACAGGGAAATTAACATGTAAAATTATGTGGCTAACTTGAGTCAAACATAGCAGCCATTCGTCGGTAGTCAATGTTAGTGCCACATGCTCGGTAATAATTGGTCACGGCATCAAGTTGTCTCTCGGTAATTCCTGACTCAGGGACCAAACTCTGCTTCAAAGCGCACTGAAATTTTTCCTCTGCAAATCATTGTACATCCAAATGAATTTCCATCAACATTCTTCATAATACAATCATTACGCACTTGACGATGCTACTCAAAATAAGAAAAATATTCTCATCCAAAGCTAAAACGTTTTGGCTAAAAATATACACAAATAGGAATTAGAGTCAAGATACCATCGACAAGTCCAGTACAATCGGGGTCACAGCAGCGGAAGAGATCCGTCAGTTTGATCCTAAGACGCCAATAAGCAGTTCGTAGACGTTCCAGAATCGACGGTATGCATGGCTCCGTGCCAAAAGCCCGCTTTCCGCAGTACTACAATACAAAATAGAAATAGAGACGTTGGTTCATTAACAAGTCCAAATGTATGGCTGCAATTCAAAGTGTCAAGGAAAGAAAAAAATACGACTCGTATAGAGATTTTGCTATTATTACAGCAAGTAAGTACATCCGTAGGTAAAATTGTAATTTTTTTCTTAGGAGTTGCTTACCCTCAACGGAGCTTCCGACTCTTTTGGTATGGCCACCAGTGAAGCACATTCTCTCAACTGCTGCGCAAGGTTTTCAGCTATTAAAAAGTAGTAAATACGTGAAAGATAGAGAGACAGAAAGAAAGAAAATCAAAGAAAAATGATTTCCTCTATTTACATAATTTTATAGCTCTCAGCAAAAGTCACCGAATGAACTTCATATAATTATACTTAATCATTCCTAATGATTAGTTAAAAGACTGGCTCGAATAATTTCTTTTCTTATTCCTTATCCCTTTAAGTGCATGAAAAGTTGAAAGGAGAAAGTAGATTTCCAAGTACGTATGTTGGAACTGTCTTGCTAAAATTTTTAGAAGAATAAAAGTGAAAAACTTTCACTTGCTTGATGTCATGAGAGCATGCAAACGCATGTAACAGATATTCCCGTCCGGCTGCCGGAAAAAGTCTGTAATCAACTGGACTATTTCCGGGGTGAATCCACACTGGCAGTAAAATCGTTCGTGCATCATGCATTTGAATATATGTTCTGCGTTTCACAAGAGGTGATAAAGGTTAGTGATAAAAAAGGATCAGAAAATATTGTAAGAATCTACACATTTTGGAGAAATCCTAACCTGATACAGCTCCCCATTCTAAAGGGTCATGTTTCTCCAGGAGGCATTTAATGTCTAACCTTTCTTGATTCACAACCATTCGCATACGTTCCAGGTATTCTGCCGTGCATGGTTTCAAACCGTATGGGTCCAGGCACTGCATGGGTTTTTCAAAAATAGTTTGAATTCTATTTTTATGAAAACTGTTAATCAAATTGTTGTAACCTTTCCACTCCACCACATTACAAAAGAAAGGTGAAAGTCTATAGAGTAGGTTTTTAGGGCCAGAATTAAAAACGCTTGCACTTACCTGCGGTTGCAGAACCTTTGGCGGTTTATCTGCATTCGACATGTTCTACTTAATTTGATTAACAAGCCCCTCAATATTGGCAATTGTTGGGAACTTTAAGAGAAGCGGTGCGGATATTTAAGTTGGTCTA
This sequence comes from Spatulosminthurus flaviceps, assembly GCA_034693705.1. NCBI lineage: Eukaryota > Metazoa > Arthropoda > Collembola > Symphypleona > Sminthuridae > Spatulosminthurus > Spatulosminthurus flaviceps. The sequence continues at coordinate 14,173 of JAQFXU010001989.1, read as the reverse complement.
GTTAAACAAGCAACTGTTGAGGTTGTTTTATTATATTTACTTTTTCAGGTAAGTCAGGTTAAGTTAAATAACAAGTTATGTATGTAAGCCACTTCGAAAAAATATTGATAGTTCTAGTTAGCAGAGGAAAGATTGATCCTGGAAAAATTCTGCTATTAAACTGTTAATAATAATGTTCAACTCATAACGAAATGATCACCGTAAGTTTTGATTGTATTGTCCTGTCTGTAATAATATCAAAACGAAATGATTACTGATTTAATAAACCATTGTGGCTAGATTTTTGTGTGTATAGGTAATTGCTAGCATCTTTTTGTTCTCTATCTGGGCCTGGTACTGACTAAGTGTCCTACTTCTGTTCATGGATGGTATAACTGGTATAAGCTTGATTGGATTCATTTCATTAGTGTTCATTAAATGATGATGGAATGTGGTGATTCGCAGTGTAAATGTTTTGCGTTATGGTTTATGGTTATAGTTAAGTTTTATGTCCCGCCCCCCGCCGAGTGACCTTCCGTGAAAGTAAAATTTGGCTCGACGAGAACAGCAGAATATTGCAGTTAAATTTAAGCTATAATATTTGGAAAGCATTTTAAAAGACGTCAGGAAATATTTCTGAAAACGCTATTTCATATATAACAATTAACAATGATTATTTTTCATCCTTCAAAATAATTCTAATTAGACTTAACTACCATTCATACCAGTAGTGCAGTAGCGTTCTAGTCGGAAACTAGTAACTATAGTGAATTAACATGGCTATTTCAGAGATACTACTAAATTTTCTACATTTTTGAAAAGTATGTAATCATGTTCCAGTGTTCCTAATTGTCAGATGCCAGTAGTTCAATGTTACAATAATAGGAGATACGTCACGTCGGCCTGAACTGCAACTAAGTTTTAAGAAACTTCAAACATTAGACAAGATTTCGGTAGGCATATAATGATTAATTTTCTAGGCATTATCTTTAGCTTCAGCCGTGCTTGTTTCAAGGTGTACCCCACCGGGAACGGGTTGTTTTGTTGTCATTAACTCCAATCGTCACTATCAAAGTTTCAGAGAACGTCATTTCTAAATTGAGATCTCGCACCGATACTCAGATCATAAACATAACTCAGATACAAAAGAGTAAAATCAAATACACACTCAAAATTAAAAAATGCTGACTGGTAAATCTGAAAATATATTTATAAAAAAAGTGAATTGGTACACATGGACATAAAAAAGTTGATTACTGTTTTGACAGTACTGATTTTGCACTCGTTTATTTTTACTACAACACTTATCCATTTAAGTAATCTTTTACAAACTTACGAATTAACTTAGAATGTTGCTTAAAAAATTATAATTTTTTTAAAAAGTTTTCCATCTCTCCGGATGTCTCTGGTAGTAGAATACACAACATTTATAAATCCCAAGTTACGCAGCTTGTTATATTGTTGTCTTGTCACGGATCATCATCATCATCCTCTTCCTCATAATTAGATACATTTCCTATAAATCATGGACATGTTCCTGACTTGAAACTAAGAACCTAATTATCCACCGCCGAAGTTTACACACAGCAGTGTCAGCTGACTTACTAACATGTTTTCTATAGTACATTCTACATAGAGAAATAAGACCTTATCATGCATCTCCGAAAACTACAGTAGACTCTCCCGATACTTTCTAAAAAGATAGCTATAGAACAGTCAACATGACGGTTTCTCATACAAGAAAAAAAGTTAACAACAGTACTAGTTATATAACACTGTTTCCATTCTTTATTGTTTTCATACAAACTAATGAGTTGACCTTGTGTGGTTTATTCTGTATAACAACACTACTTATAATGGCAATTTCTTAACTTGTCCACACAATACAATGAGAATAATCGTGTTGCTTTTCTGTAGGTGCAAGTAAATAAACAAATTATTTACGAAAAAGACAATGGAGAGGACACATGTGTTTCGTTTATATATTGCATGATTAGTGTAATATATAATATAACAATTAATAGTAGTACTTACACACGAACACAACACATATGACATTTCGTTATCATTAATCATTACCATTACTTTGTTTACTAATAATAATAACAATGATCGAAATATTATTATGTAGTAGTAATAATTATAAATTGTAACACAAACGATACGGACAATATCCTTCAAGGTGTTTCAAAACGAATCATAATAAACTTGCCTCTTCGAAGAGAAAGAAACAAAAAAGTTTGTTGGATTTTTATCTAATCTACAGTATTTTTTTCACATTTTGTTTGGTTTTTTCAGTGTTTTTTTTTTCAAAAATGTCAGTTCAGTACGGCATATGTCGAGGTTGGCCCCTCGGCGCCCCACGTGTCTTTCCGCTGAAACCGCCTGAAAATCAGAATTTGATTTCGACTCTCAATTTCTCATCTACATGAGAACATCCAACTACGGAAGCAGAGCGGTTCAGCAAAAAGATCGACTCTTAATTACCTCTCCCTCGGCCACCGCTGCCTCCTCCGCCACTGCTGCCTCCTCCCCTCATCGGTGGTCCACTCTCATAGCCATCATACCCGTACCCTTCGTATCCCCCGTAGCCTCCGTAACCATCATAGCCATAATTTCCGTAGCCACCCCCGTAATAGTCATAGCCACCATAGCCTATACGGATATCAAAAATTCCATAGGAGGAAACAAACAAACAAACAAAGGAAACAACGTGAGAGGCGACTTTAAGCAATGGCGGCATCCAAATTTTAGAAATTAAAAAATAAATTGTACAAGAAAATAGGTAACTAGAGCATTCAACTAGAAATTATAAGTACAATTACGACTATGTTAATCCAAATTATCTAACTAATAGGGTGACACTAAGAAGTGAGGAAAAAACAGACAACAGTGGACAGTTAACCAAGAGACGCAATGACACTTTTTTCCTCACCTCTTGCGCCTGCCCCGTAATTAGCTCCATAATTACCGTAGCCCGAACCGTAGTTTGAACCATAGCCGCCGCCTCCCCAACCGGACCAGTCTCCTCGACCTCCTCTGCCGCGCTGACCTCGAATAGCACCCCGTGCTCCCCGGCCCATCGGCATACCCATAGGACCCCACGGACCCATCATTCCTCTGGCATTTTGCGGAGGCTGTGCCTTCTTAACATCCACCTATGACAGGAAATATTCCAGTCAGGTCTTCAGTGTTTTCAACACTCAAGTATGCACGAAGCAGTGAATCAGTGATTCACAGTATATGATTATTTGACGATGCTTTGTATGGCTCCATATGACTGTCCGACGAAATTGTTTTAGCGCCCAGAAAGTGTCATAATGACAAGCAAAAGAAGCGAAATAAGAGCTACTTACTTCTTTACCAGTGATGACTTGCTTAGGAGATTTGAGCAATTCATGAACAATCTGTTCATTGTCAAAGGTAATAAAGCAGAATCCTTTTCTTTGGTTTTTACTTTTATCTATTGGCATTTCAATTTCGACAACCTGTAGAAAACAAAGTAAAAAAGTGTCATTAATCAGGAATAACCTGCGGTTTCAACAAGCGGACGCACAGAGAACCAAGCGGGTATTCATTTACACAAAATTTACAAATTGGACATACAATACAATTAACGTCCACATAGTAAAATCAAAATCATTGGTTAAAACCTCCATTTTCATCATGAAATTCGATTTAAATGTATCCAAATGCTCTATTTCAAAACAAACAGATCAAAATATAAATACTTACATTTCCGAATTGGGAGAAATACGTCTTAATGTCATCATCAGATATTTCTTGAGTCAACCCACCCACAAAGATTTTCCCATGCCGAGCCTTCGCTTTCTTTGGATCCACTTTTTTCCCATTAATTACGTGCTCTCCGGCTGCAATGACCTAAAATTAATAAAATAATAGTTTTTATCACCAAACATCAAATGACAAGATAGAAGCACCCACCACATAGAATTAATTTCAGGAGAATAACTGTCTTGTCGATAAGAATTGAAACACATGAATCAAGGACAAACTTACTTTATCTAAAGTTGCGACTTCCGAGAAGACGATAAAGGCGAAGCCCCGCGACCGTCCCGTCGCAGGATCCATCTTAAGGGTCAGACTCTCAATACCGCCATACTTGGTAAAATATTCCCTTAAATCCTCTTTAGGTTTATTCAATATTGGAGAATATTTGTGAAGTAGAAGAAGGGTTTTTGGATTTTCGCAAAATTTTCAGTTAAAGTTGCAGTGGTTGGAGAGGATAATAAAAAATACCCAAAAATATAACACACAAGTTTTAATGTCAAATTTGTTTTTCTTTCGCTTGCTTGTTGTTACGTTGTTTTTTTCATAATTTTTTTGAATTATGAAAAAAAATTGAAAAAATTTAGAGAACTGATGGAATGAATATCATCCGCTCTTCTAGTATCTTATTCAAGATGATTAATATTAATTACTATTATAGAGATATAAGTAAGTAAAAATAGTAAAAAATTGTGCATACACACTACTTTAATCATATATAAGAAAGTTCCAAAGTTAATTTAGTATAAGAATAAATAGGAAATATGTAATAATAAGTATATAAATATTTTAAAAAGTTAAAAAATTTAATTTTGACATACTTTCTGTGGTTTCCCAACTTAAACCACCAATAAAGAGTTTCCTAAAATGCAGAAAACAAAAGTGATAACATCAAAAAATTTCAAACAAATTATTTCTTTTTGAAATTATGTTATCTTTTTTCAAAGAATTTTATTTTTACGTCAAACATTAACATTATTATCATTATTCAGAATAATACTCTGCCTAAACTTTAAAGTCCAGAGAGAGATACTCGCGCAACAACAACAACAACTTCAAGAATTACGTTTAAAAAACAGTTGACTTTTTTAAACAGGTCATCTTTTTTGTAACTTTGACTCTCAAACTTTCTTAATCCAGCAAAATGCTTCTTCTGACGCTTTTATCAAATAATAATAATCAACAATTTACTAATAATATGAACTTGAACAAGAAGAGGAATAGCAGATGAATGAGCTAAATGATGTAAATCAGTTTGCATCTCACAAACATACTTAATATGACAAAATTCTACAGAAAATCAATGGAAACCCAGTTTTAAAAATTCTCCACCAACACGCAGCAACCAACCAACTGTAAAAGGCCCTCATCTCAACTATCACTACAGTTAGAATTCAAAGGTGTGAACAAATTTATATGAACAGATGAAAAAAATCAGGATAACTCATATTACACTAACGAAATGGAGTTTGTCAAATGAAAAATCAGGAAAAAAATTACTTGAAAAAATCTTTTCCACAAAGAATGTTTCAGATCAGAATGGAATACTGTTAAGTTACGTTATTCAAATACGATTAGTTTGTATGTTTTTAATGGAACACATGAATAACAGACAATGAATTTTATCAATTCAATAGAATGTTTAACCTCTCACCCTAGATCTATCTAAAAACACTTCTAATTTTAATACTCATACCTACTCTATAATAAAGAAGATTGCTAAGAGCGTATTTAAAGGAGGAATTTCTAGGGATTTAACGAGGATCAAAATATTTTTCCTGTTTGGAAGGAATGATTCGGAGAGGAAGTTTCGAGGAAAAAAGGGAAATTCTGTGTACATCGGCTGTTCTATTTGAAGATGTTATTTTTCTGGTCAGATCAACTGCACCGGTTTCGTTACCTACTTGTTTTCAGTTTCGTTCAAATGTTTTCGAGATCTAGCATTTTCCCTTGAGAGTTTTGGAATTTTTCCTCTCGATTCTTTTCAGCGAGATTCGGGTCACTTATTTTTGATCGTGAGAGCCGAAAAAATTTCATTTCGTCATGTAGGAGTAGGAATCAATGAACAAAATTTTGTATTTGTATTGATTTTGGAGCTTTGACATGCCTTTATGAAGATTTTCAAGGGCTGAGTCTCCTCAGGTGCCCAACTTGTGAGCTCCCAAGTAACCTGAAAAAGGAGCCCAAAATCAAAGCAACGATGTAGTGCAAAGCTTTCCAGTTTTTTATGCTGTTCATCACTCCCAATATTTTTTCATACTTTCTCATATACAGTACATATATGATTCACATTTCTTTTTTCGTCATAACAAAACATCTCCGAAAGAATACCATGGAAATTTCCCTTTCAAATTTTTAATTTAGTCATCTGATTTTTTTCGTGAACAATAATAATTGTGTCAGATACGGATGGAATTTTACTAAGTAAGAAACCCCATAAAAGTGAATCAAGACTTTCAAAAAGTTTCCACGAAATATTTTTCTACATTATATGATACATCAAATATTGAAGGAAACAACTTTTCGATGTTTATTACATGAGTTCAATGATATTAAAATGAGTCATAGTTGAAAAATTAAAATAAAAGTCGTTACATGAATACTTTCAAAATCATGATCGTTTAAAACTATCAACATCCTTTACGCCTATATACTTGATGAATCTATGACAGGATGATAAAACTCAAAACATGGAATCCAATCCAATATAATACAAGAACTCAAGAAGGGATAAAAGATTTTTTTAAACTCAAAGTGAAACAAACTTCGCCCGGCGATAGAAAATTTACATGGATAATTATTACTATATATATATATATGAAATCCAACAACTTTACTCAATTACAATTAATCCAAATGACAATCAATCAATCAATGACTCTGAAACCATTCAACAAACATCCGACATAATTTATCCCCCAACAATCTTGCCAAAAAAATTTATGGAACTGAGAGAAGACTGACCAAATTCATCAGAGACCAGAGATCGAGAATGAGAGAGAGAGACAGAGACAGAGAAACGTCAAACGCTGAATGACTTGACTCAATACACGCATGTAAAGTGAAAAGTACTGAGATCATGGAAATGGAAACAAATTTACAACAATTAACTTTTGTCATACATGAGGTATCAGAGCTGTTGAACTGTAAATTGAAAAGAAAAAAACTTATCCTTGACCCCCGGACAGAGCTAAAAAAAATTTCTCAACAAATAAATACACTCTATAAAATATATAGAGCTCAAAAAGAATATCATTTTAACTATAATACCCTTGCAAAGAGACTAAATACATTGACCTTGAACAATGAACTGTAATTAAGAGCTTTCTCTGAATGCTCAATTCTTTTGAAAAGGCTGTCAGAAAATAATGAAATTTTGTTTTTGTCATGATAATTCATAAAACCAAAACTGTGCGCCATGTCTTCATCAATTTTCTCTCATCAAAATTCGTCAACACACATTTCTATACACATCGTCTATACACCTCATACATATTTACCATAAGTACACCATTTAATCTTCTCTATACCCAATAAAAAAAATTTTACTCAAATCTCAAAATTGACATACCGGTCGTCGTCTTTTCCATATTGGTCAGCACTGCCCGTGTCGGCGGATTCCGCCGAATGATCCATGGCTTCACCATTTCCTTGGCCAGATGCTGAGCCTGTGGCTCCCATTGAGTCATCTTGACTCATGACGCCTTCAGCCTCTTCGTTGGCCGTCATCTCCTCGTCCCCGCCGTTATTCTGCATGCCCGCGTCAGAGGAAAAACCTCCGTTGGTGATGTCTTCGGAAAAATCTTGATTTGTTGTCGACATCGAATCTCCCTAAATTTTAACTTCCTTCTTTTTCCGACAAGTCAACTCTCCCTGGATGTGAACTCTAGCCTAAATTAAATTAATATTTTTCTGGATAAAAATATACCAAACAGCTTCTCACTCATACACTCGTCAGTAGCCAAGTATTATGAGCAAGCTGCGTGCCGAGTCGAAAATGGTGGAAAGGAAGACTGAGACGCTCGGATACACGCACTATAAAAACCTATCCATCCAATAACCATAACCATATACACTTAAATTCTCTGCGCCAAAAACTTACCCCATGTCCTCTTCTCTGGCGTGCATACGTCCATAGATACAGGCTACACGCAGCCAGAGTCAGAGCACTTCTCTATATATCCTTTATTCCATGTATTATGTTCCTCCCTTTTTCTGGCAGAGAGCGGAGTAGCAGAGAGCTCACTCACTACCAACGTCTCTCACCACAGGGGATTCCAATCCATTCCCTTCTTTCAGCCTTTAGCCAGTGTTCCATACAAAAAGCTCGTTCGTTCCTCACTGTTGCTCTTGCTCTCCTGTCCTTTTCCTTCCATATGTGAAGTAATGCATATCCAACTTTTTATCAACCATGCTATTTTACTATACCGCTCCGGCTACTTTTCTTCATCCGCGCTTGAAAATCCCGTGGAAATCTACTGAGAGTACATACAGGCAAGCTTCCTTCTAGCATCGCTGTAGTTTCATTGTTTCATAGCCGCATCGATTATATACCGGCTTTTTAGCAGCTCAGCTTCCTTCATGTATATTGTATATTTATGTGATACATATATACTCAAAAGGGATTCTTCAACTTTCCAAAATATTATCCAGCATTGGACCCAATGGCCTTCCGCTGTATGATGCCCTCAAGTTACAAAAGTCCCATGAACACTCATTTTTTAGGCATTAAGAAGCCAAATGTAAGGTATGGGTTGAGTTAAGAAGCAAAGGTATTTTAAGGGAAGCCGTTGGGTTTTAAATGGGAGGGAAATTAATAATTGGTGTGAATATTTTTTAGCGTTTTTTTAATGAGTTTTTAGAAGAGGAAAATGGTTTGAATTTTTAGACTTATTGCGTTTTGTGTTCAGTTAGAATTTCGGACAAGGATTTATTTATGTGAAGGGTATGAAGGAGGAAAAGTTCCTGGGCATTTTATTGTCAATGGGGTAGGGTATGGGGGGTTTGTAGTAAACAAAAGGTATTTTTATTGGGGAAGCACTTAAAGTGTACATTTGGGAGTTTGGGAGTTGAAGGGTAGACTGTGTGGCGTAGCTTGTGAACGGGAATCGGAGCGGGTGAGAGTGGTTGTAAATAAGCTTGCGTTTTGGATGGCTAAAAATCATGAGACAAGTGAAAACTTCGTGTGTATGAAAAATATTCGTAGCCGGCGACAGTCAGAGGAAGAATGATTGGTTGGTGGGCAATTAAAAAATCAGTATTCGTAGTATGTATGTATAGAGTATATAGTTTCCATAAATCTTGAATTCTACGTATAGTATGTATAATTACAGCGAATAGAAAAGTATTTTTGGCGTTTGTTCATTCATCTTATTGTTTAGCATAAAGTCACAGTTTTATGGAGTTTCAACTCATTAGATTTATGTACGCGATATTTCGTCGAATTTCCTTTCGGGAATGATTACAATAAAATTTTATTTAATTATTGAATAGACTTGAATGTTAGCTACTATTATTGGCAATATAGTCAATAAATAGCTTACTGTCTGCCTTGTTTTCTAAAAATATTCATTGCACTAATCATTTGTTATGTAATTAATTTATCCCTCGCGGCGCAGCTTCCAAGAAATTCCAATTACTGTAGTCTTAATAAAAACTAAAAAGCCGGCCGGTTTGTATAGTTTGTAATAACGTGTGAGAATGTATAATAAACTCAAAGCTTGACTTTAATTCACGCCAGTATAGTATATAGAACTTGCTGTGTACAATTTTTTGTAAGTTTTGACCTATGGAACTTTACCCAAAGGTACTTTTGTTATGTATAGTTTATACACTGGTTGTGGGAGGAAATGGAACTTGTTTCAATAGCACTAATTTTGTGCTTGGAAGAGTTGGAAGTTCCATATATTTGTAAATGCATGGGGATTTAAATAACAGCTCTCCAGCGCGAGGGTTCCGGTATGTTATTTACATACATATGCGAACTACTACTTTCTCCCAAGAATATAGGCAGACCGTGTGTGGCATTGGTCATCGCTGTGAATTTTTTTCAGTGAGTGTATGCCACCCTGGGGTAGGTGTGTGAAGGAGTTGGGTCTATGGGACTTCTATGATGCTAAAATAATGGTCTGTTGATACATATATTTGGAAGTATATAGAAGCAATAAGCATTCGGTAAAGCTTCACATATATAGTAAACCGGAAGAAGAAGAGAATTTCAGGATTGAGAACGGAATTTGGAGCTAGGCGTACTAAAGGCAATTGTGGACGGATCTAATGCCGATGACGAGTCAAATGACTGTATAGCTTCGCCTGTCGGTTCCGTTGAATGAACTTATTCACATGGCCGGAGATCCCAAGTCTCTATAGCTCTACATGCATAGGGCAAATGGTTGATACATGAATCGGTGGAAAGGCTTAGAGTTTTCCGCCGGGCCTCACCTCTCCTCTTACAATTCACAGGTTCAATTTCAATTTTTTCCAGTCGGGCATAAAAAGGATGCGAGAGGGTTTGCGTCGGTGTTGGTTCAAGTGTCCAATCATAACCAGAGCCGGTTAGCATCTAGGCGTGTACTTTCGTTTATTGGTGGAGATTATGACGAGGTTCTTTTGAATTCACTATACACGAGGCGGTTACCCTTTGTTGAGTGCTGAGTGTATAATCTTTTACTGGAGTTTACGTACACTTAGTTTTTAGATTGCCTGCGGGAGTGATTCACAACCGTTTCATGTGTGCTCTTGAATGCGTACTTTCAACCTATGTGAAGGTGACCAAAAAGAGCGTGCGTGAATTTGTTCGACGAGGGAGACGCTGTAGTTTTTAAGACTGATATTATCATGTAAAGGGTAAAGGATAGGAGAAGCCAGGGTTTTACACTTTTCGCACCCCGGCTTTTCTTAATGTCGTTCCGTTCCATGATATTTTTCCTATATAGCGAGAGTAAAATGCTCGTATATATTCTCCCTGTTTCTGAGTCGATAGCAATGAGCTTTGAGATATGGGCAAATAATTTTTCCTACTCTCTCTTTTTACTGTACTTGTTGACGTGGTTCACAATCAGAGGAACAAACTCATGTAAATTTTATTTTAAAACAAATGTGTATTTTCGTTCACATTTTAGTAGATAATTTATCTAATCTGTATACGCTGAAGAAACTAATTAAGTAGGATCACTGAGTTATGAAAACAGGTAAATTTTTTTCACGGCTATATAGTTTTGAAATCACTGCTAAGGCTCAACAACTTAAAATTCAATATGATTTTACGGATTTTTACGCACACCAAGCTGAACCTGATTAAATGACTGAAACGTTTGCTTCGAGCATTTCAAAGGATCGGGTTTATAAAAATAGCCTATAATGGTAAACCAGCTAGGTTAATGTGCTTAATTGAAACAATTGAACTATTGCCTATTTAATTTAATAACTACCCGGCCGCAGTCCACGGGGTTCCGACAAACAGATGGGTAGGAACTCATCTTTGTCTGGGGGTTTGTTGAGTTAAAATTTTATTTTTGCATAAGTACGATACTAATTTGCAGTTTTTATGTTTCTGTATACATGTAAATATATAGATGTAGAATGAGAAATTGTTTTTATCGGTTGTACCATAAAAATGTGTGATAAGAAATTTGGCTAATTATAAACACCGGATGTGATTGGAGCACAGCTCTTCAAGCATTATATTGGTTACCCCAATCAAGCTATAAAAGAATGACGTTCCAGTTGGAGCGTAGCTATAGATACAATCGTAACCTTTATTTTTTTTAAATAGTCCCTTAGTGGAAATAAGAAAATGTGATTTATGTGATCGTTTTATAATTTGCCTGTCAAATAAATATATCCTTTTCGTGCCATATTAACCTACCTTTATTGAGTTATTGCACCTTTCCTGACGGTAGGCAGTAATATTTTAGCCTACCGTTTGTTTTAAAAATAATTAACAAGTTGTATAGTTTTTCCTGGAGCCCTCATCGCTACAAAAGGTAGGGATTAGTGCGGCTGCTTCAGTAAGGAAAATACGAAGGAAACATTTTATCATTTAAAGTCGCTGAATATTTTTTACTTTACGGGCAAATGCAAATGTAGTGTAAAAACAAGGGTATCTTCAACCTTTTCCTCCTCCAATCAACATAACCAGGAAAGTACTGAGAAATCTTTTAATAGCATACTCGCTATCAAAACCTATAATGCTTTCCTATAACAGACCTTTTCATGCGTGGAATTTAGAATCTATTTATTCTTAGTTATATATACATCTGTGAATATACAAGGCACTTTCATTGAGTAAATTCAGCTCGAAAGATATTTTTATTTACAAGTTATCACTCAATTGCCTGAAAAACGGTAGAGTATGTTTGTAAACTGCCAAAGCAGTAGTAGAGTTCTCATACAAAATGATTTCCATTGATTCCATTTTAAATAAATTATAATTTTATTTTAGCTGTTAATTTCTCAAGTTAACTGTAATGAATAATAAATAATTTATTTCTGTAAAAATATTTCCAACACCTCTTATTATTATCCCTTAACACTTTCTTTCAGTACAAATTCGACTTTTGGATCAGGATCATATTGAACATTGTTTTACGCATTGGCATACTCAAATTCTAATCAATTAAAATTCAATTAATCAGTTTGAAAAATTACTTACCTCTGGAGAATTCTTTGCTGTCAAGCTATGAGAAACTGACTAGTAAATAAACTAATAAACTACTCTAGGTTCATTGATCTGCGGTATACCTTATGCCTTTAAACCAATAAGTAGTGTAGGGATATCAGTAAAAATAATTCCTGTCAGGATGTTTAGTGCTAGTGTTGAGGTTTCTTGACAAGTCAGAAATAATTCACGCTTGACGATCTGGAGGATGGTAGCAGAGATATTTCCTGCTTGTATAGTACACTAACAACGACAAGGGGTCCGCCGACCCTCAAAATTCTGATCCTACCAATACGATACATGTAGTACTGATATCCTCACACTACCCATCGGCACTTTTTATCTATCGCATGATTCCCCATCCAAACACCCCGGCAACATTACATACCACTTATTAATCAAAGTCAATGCAAGCTCGGTTGATTTTGACCTGGCAAAAGATCTTACAGATTTACTTATTACTGAAGGTGGTAATTGAGCGCTGCGGAATGTGGGCGTGATAAACTGACTCCTGCTTTTTTCAAAGCTCTCATTATATTATTCCTTGAGCGTTTAATTCAACCGAGTAGATTATGAAATCATAACCAGTGAATAATTTTCTATGGGTTGCATTGATGAAGAAATGTGCAGAAATGACAGCTACAAGCTGCAACTGCTACTAATATTATGAACATCTATTATTAATCCTTTTGATCCTAAGCCCTCTGATCATTAGAGCTTTTGATCATAAGAACCAGGACTTGCAATTTGTGTTCAATGAATTCTCTCCAGTGAAAGAAAAAATGTTTGGCAACCAAATCCTGTCCCTAAAGTTTTTTAAATTTTTTTTTCGAATTTTGAAATTTTGAAAAAATTGTAAAATATTTTATATCTTTCCGACTGACGGCTTCAGGAACTTTTTATTTATTTTAGGGTGTAATAGTTAACGCATGTAAGAGAACAACGAAACTGGGAACAACGGTTTATCAAAAAAATATTCCAGCCGTTTCCAGGGTCCCCGCAAGGTGTAGTAGGGGAAAGGTTAAGGTCCTGTACACAAGCAATTTACTTCAGTTATAAACGCTCTCTCAAGAGATTAAACAAGTTTTAGGGGAACGTCAAGGAGCGAGTGTGTGAAACCAGTTAAAGTTTAAGATTTTATGTAAATTATACTATAACACATCAAGTTTAAGTATGTTTATGTCCATCACAGTCGCATAGCTTCGAGCTCCAACTCACTCAAGTCATCTTAACATTATTTTCTTTCCTAACATCCTTAAACTCATTTCAAGCATCTGCAAAACCTCTTGCGCTCCCTCTATGCGCAGAATGGAAGTAATAGCCTGAAAAATTGCCTTTGGAATTTTCCTCATGGTGGTAAAATATTTCGGAAACACACACTTTAAACTTTAACTTGCAGCTCTTAAAGAATAATTAACCTTAGAATGTACTTACATATATAGTTATATTAGTAACTTTATTAGTTACTACAATTTTTCAGTTAGATATGTACAGGAGATTACACTACGTATCCAAAGAGGAAGTTAATACATGCGAAAGTTAAAATGATTATAAAATGAGAAATTGATCGTTCAAAGTCTAATCTTTTATTAAATTCAAATTTGCACGCAGAAAAAATTATTGGAGGCATAGAGCAATTTTCTTTTCGTTTAAAGCAATATATATTAATCAGGTTGGCGCCTGATAGCTAAGTGGCTAGGATCTCGTTTACGAGTGTCGTCTGAGTCCCGGGTTCGAATCCCGGAG
>JAQFXU010001988.1:0-23794 GCA_034693705.1 Spatulosminthurus flaviceps | reverse complement strand
TCAAAGGCTCCAATTTCCAAGAATTTCCCATGCATTGCCAAGCACCGGACGGAAGCTTGTAATTTTTCATCAGCTAAGGAATTCAGGACCATGTCCACTCCTCGCCCTTGAGTTTGTTCCATTATTTGAGCTTCGAAGGTACAGTCACGAGAATTGCCGATATTTGCGTCTTTCAATTGGGGGAATAATTGTTTAATGAACCTCCTCTTCTCATCAGATCCAACTGTGGTAAATATTTCGCAATTATTTGAAAGAGCAATGGAAATGGCAGCTTGACCCACACCACCGGTTCCGGAGTGGATCAAAATACTTTGACCTGGAGTAAGTCGGCCTCTATTGAATAGAGCGTAGTAGGCAGTAGCATATACAATAGGGACAGTAGCAGCGTCCTCTAAACTCCAATGCTCAGGAAATTCCCATAAGAATTCGGGGTCAGCAAGTACAGAAGTAGCGAGTCCCTTTGAAGGTACTATTCCCATGACTCGTTTACCTTCCCCATCATGGCCGGAGAATTCAAACCCTAGGACGCAATCCTGATGACGGGTGGATGAGTCCAAGGGGAGTTTTCCTGTAGCCAGCATTACATCCCGGAAATTCATTGCTGCATAGGATATTTTACAAAGTTTTGAAATTTTATCGGGGATTTTTGACTGAATTCCAAGTGGCGACTCAATCCATCTTAAACTAGATAAATCTCCTGGAGTCAAAGTATTTATATAAGCGTGCTCCACGGGTTTGACTGGTGTTGCTAACGTATCTTCCAAAGGCAGATGGAAGTAACCTCCGAGTTGATTACTTTTGTAGACATTTATAAATATATCCTTCTCCAACACCTCCGATAAGACTTGATTTGGGTTTGCAAAATCCAGAAGCAATTGTCCTTCGGGATCAAAAATGCAACGAATATTTTGTCCTCCGTTTTCTAATGCTAAGCATTTGGTCAAGCCTACGATGCCACTGTTCGGATCATTTTGAGATGTTAGGTAAATTCTTGAGTTCGGGTCAGGTGACTTTTCATTCATGATTGCTTGGAGCTTGGGGAGCCAACTGAAGTCTTCTCTAGAGATGTCAATGTGCTTTACGTTTAATTGTTGGGTAAGTTCTTTCTGAAATAGAATTTTCATCAGTTTCTTTCATCACACGAGATTTTATCCTTTGCATGACAAAATATATCTATAATAAATTGTATCATGGTAGATTTGTGACAAAGACCCTTACAAGCACTTTATCATTTGTTTGGTTACCTTTCTTAATAAAGTAAATGTCTTTCCGTCCACGTGCATTTCTGACACAGTTTTCAAACCCAATGAACTTGCTTCCGTGGGATATTTATTTTCATGAAGTAAAATAAAGGCGTTTTCTTTCAATGACAATGCTGCAGCAGGCAAAAGAGTTAAGTCATCAATTGCAACCAAATCCACTGGATAATCTGGCTGTAATTGTTCCATTTTCTCCATGCCAATTACTTCTCCCAAGGGAAGGGTATTCTCACTGATCTTCCCCATCTCGGAAACTAAAGTCATTATCGTAGTGTTTCCCTGTCAATCACGGTGTACATTAAATGATTAAGTCTCCAAGTCTCCAGTGCAAGGAACATTTTAAGTCTAATTTAGTTTTGTGAAAATGTTGAATCACACTTGAGGATGAATTTAGCTGTAATTTCTTACCAGCACATAATTTTTAGCCGTGGCACCTTCGTGAAGAAGTTCCGTGAGCGAATTATCAGCTCTATGGAAAATATCCACTACTGAAAGGTTGGTGCCTTTCGTATTATCTTTGACAATGTCAAGAATTTCCCAGATGGCGCTCTTGGCTGATTCCTTTGGTTGAGTGTGGATAAACGGGGAGAAGGCGAATTTTTGGAACGATAGTTTATTTTCCTGGCGCCTGGGTGGGATCACCATCCCCGACACTCCTTTGATCTCTATTCCCGGACATTTGATAGAGTTGAGGTGTTTATTTACTGCTACTGGTACTGCGACATCTGTAATGGTAAAAAACATATACATACTTCAATTTAACGAACTAAATTTTCAATTTAATGGCAAATGTTTTTACATGTTTATACAGTACAGAAAAATTTGTTGTATAAGGCTCTTACTTTCTTCAGAACTTGCCACGTTGCTTGATTTAGTGAAATTAAACAGCTTCTCGGGATTAATGGTAATACTTTGGAAACGTGTAGGAACTATTGTATTCCTTGTGTGGATACTTAGTAAGCTACTTTGGAGGATACTGTCAAGGAAGGTTGTCCAATTTCCGGTCCATTCTGCTTCAGCTGATTGTCCTAATGGGGGTAAGTCATTGATATTAAAAGTAGTAATAAATTAATAAATTATTGGGAATAACGAAATCAGCTTTTTGAATAAAGGTAGACAGATAATTAATTACCATTTTTATCAATACTTGTCAATCCTTGGAAAGCCCCAGTGTAGTTATATCCTCTCAGTCGCAACTCCTGATAGATGTCGTCCTTAGTCAATCGACACTCACCTTCACTCAGCTCCATCTTTGGAAAATCTTGCTTATTATCACTCTCCACCCTGGAAACGATTCCTTTGACTAAAACTGTATCATCCTCAAGAATCTCAAAGTTACCCCTCCCATCCAGAACAGAGAACTTGAACTCCGTGATATGATTCGCATCCAAAACTGTGGCTCTTTCAAAGGATACGTTTTCGAAGCGGACCGGGAAATTTTCAATGTGAGTTCCAGTGAGTTCTGCCAGACCGCTCCATGCTAGAAAGAGATAGCCCGTTGCAGGGAAAATAGTTTTATTGGCTAACTTGTGTCCATTCAAAAAGGAGTGCTGTTGGTCATGAAGGTCATAACGGGCCATTCTTCCGTACCTCTATATTAAAAAGTAATTAATACATTTTCCAAAGCTCTGCTGCAAGTTATATACTGATAGACGAATTCGATAGCTTACGATAGGATATGTGACGATGGAGGTTCCCCTAGAATCTTCATGATTCCAATTTACTAGCGGACTGATAGATGGAGTGTTTGCAGGAGCGGGGAAATGAACTGCACCATAAAGTTTGCTCACATCCATATCAATACCAGCATTGTAAGCTCTTCCAATTGAGTTCAAAAAGAATGATACTTTATCCTCGACAGCGGAATTCATTGGAGCTATATGAACACAATTGGGTAAGGACTCCTTCAAAAGACCCTGGAACAGCCCTCGAGGAGCGATCTCCATCACAACTGCATCCGAAGGTACATGCTGAATTGCCTCGTGGAACAGAACGGGTTTTCCCATGTTATTCACATGGTACTGGACGGATGAGTATTTTGCCAACGGTGTGTCCCAATCTTTCTCAGGAATTGACGAACTAATCCACCTAGAGGACCTTGGTCTGTCATCGGAGTATATTTCTTTCATATATTTATCTAAGAGCGCATGCGCCGGGAACACGTGTTTACTATGAGGGGCACAGTTACATGAGTTGATCTCTCGTGCAAAAACCCCTTGGCTCTGAAGATGAGTTACAAATTCACTAATGGCTTCCTTAGGGCCAGAGACACTCACGTTATTGGCAGCATTGTGACAAGCTGGGAATATTTCCGGAGGACAGCGGGTCTTTATATCCTGCCAAGATAGGCCCACCGCAGCCATCCCACCAGGCTCTTTCACAGACTCACGAAAAGATCTTCCTCTAGCATCTCCCACCAATAGAGTCTCTTCTTTTGTCAGGCAACCATCTGCGTATGCGCAGAGTATTTCTCCAGAAGAATGGCCAATAAAACCATCAGGGCGGAGGCCTACTGAATTAAGTAGGTCAAACAGCGCTATCTAATGTAGAAAAATCAGGCATGGAAATTCTGCATCTGCCTCGTGCACTTTATTACCTATGGAGTGTTTGAAATAAAACTACCTGAACAGCTGTGATGGAAACCAAGGAATCCCGAATGTTACTAAAGATCGTACCATTTCCAGGTTTAAGCAACTCTTCTAAATTAACACCGGCCTTTTTCAGGACTTTCGAAGATTCCAAAAGAGACTCTGCATAGGCTGGGAATTTCATTAAATCTAGTCCCATCTCATTCCATTGAGATCCCATGCCAGGGAAAATGAACCACAGAGGTCGCTTTCCCGTACCTTCATAGCTCGCTACTTGAATAATTTCTTCAGGCTCTCCTGGTCGAAGTATACCATAACCACGGTAGTCATGTCCCGGAATGGTTTCTCTAAATGCATTATGAACCAAAGCAAAGAACTCAGGACTCCTCTCGCCCAACTTTGTTGCTTCTCGGATAGATTCTTCCACGCCGTCTTGGGATCGTCCAGAAAAAGGTATGAGGACTGGTAAATTTGTAGCATCAACTTCGGGCTTGATAGGACCAGGCTCCAGAATTAAATGACAATTAGTTCCTCCCAAACCAAAGGAGCTGATGCCTACAAGACCGCCTGACCATGGAACTGATTGTTGAGCAATTTGTAGCGAGTCATTGAAGAAATCTTTTACCAAGGAATTGGGTTTTTTAAAATGCAAATTTCCGGGAATAATCCCTTCTTGAATGGAGGTAAGAACTTTAGCAATGCTCACAAGCCCTGCAGCGGATTCTGTGTGTCCAACATTGGACTTAACTGACCCCACGATTAGAGGACTTTCACGTGAGACTTCCTTGCAGAACACATTATAAATAGCTTGGATTTCTTGAGGATCCCCTACTGGAGTTCCAGTTCCATGAGCTTCCAGATATGACACAGACGCTGGATCCACTCCAGCGTTTTCATACGTTGAGCGAAGCAGATTCTCTTGCGCCTGACCGGATGGAAACATTAGCCCTTCGGATTTGTATCCATCCGAATTGGATTCAATGTGGCGAATTGAGGCGTAATTTCTGTTTGCATCTTTTTCCTTTTGAATCAAAATCGCTACTACGGCCTCACTTCTTACGAACCCGTCAGCTAGGAAATGGAACATTCCTTTTAAATACTTTAACAGTTCAGGATTCAGGAATTTTTGAAATTATTACATACCTGCGTCATCAAAAGCTTTGCAAACTCCATCTGGGGCCAAAGCATTGACAGCCACTAATGGCTCCGACACGCGAGCATTCAAATGAACCGTTGAACCAGCTACGATGGCCGCCTCACAAGTTCCTCGCGTAATGGCTGCAATAGCTTGTTCCAGTGCAATCATACTCGCGGAGCAACCCGTACTAACATGAACACTTGTTCCTTTGAGATCGAAACTGTAGGAGATTCGGTTGGCTAACATGAAATTCGGGACACCCATTGTGTGATAACGTAGAGCTCCATCTGCATTTCCATTCAAGACTTGATAATCCTGGGCTTCTCCTCCAAGAGCGCCTACAAAAACTCCAACGCGGCTGCCTTTCAGATCGCCTGGGTTTATTCCTGAAAATTAAAAACAAATTGTTATCGTCCCTAAATTTCATTTTGTAAGTTCCTTCCTGGTTCTCTCGTGTGGTCTGAGTCAATCCATCTATCAATCGTCTCTGAGCACGTGTAAACCCCCATCAAATTTTATAGTTCAAGTTTGCGATCAATGTAATAAATGTAATAGACTAAATATGTATTGTTAGAATTTTTGAGATGAAAATCCAGTAACTTCAGTTTTGCGAGTAGTTTCCTACACAAAATGTCCCAAAACAAGCCGTAAATTGTACAATGATCTCTTCCAAGCCCAAGTACAACATGACAAATTCATACGCATTGACGTCACATGCACCTCCTGCATGCTGCACATCACGTCCTCATTGAACTTTTTAGAAGGTTAGGTTTAGATTTACCTGCATCTATAATCGCCTCGAAAGTAACCTCCAAAAGTTTTCTTTGCTGAGGATCCATATATTCGGCTAATTTAGGGACAATGCCAAAGAATCCTGCATCAAATTTGTCCAAATTTTTCAAAAGTCCATACTTTGGTGGAATTCTATTACTTCTCCAGCGCGTTTGGGGGGTAACCATATCAACCCCGTTGATTAAATTTTCACGGAATTCCTTCACACTCTCACAATTTGGAAATCTTCCTGAAATCCCACTAATGACAATGCGTTCATCAGGCATTCGGACTTTTCCATTGTTGGATGTAGAGAATGACCTCGCTCGCATGCTTCTACAGGGAAGAGCCTCAAGATACTTCATCTGAGGAAATAATAAAATTATTAGAAATTGTAGTAGTCACAAAATAGAGTTAAAAATTATTTTCCAAATGACAATTCCATGCTTAGCAGATTTTTTACTTTCGCAGGAATGAATGACTGCTTCCAGAATATCCCATTATGGAGCGCCATAGTTGAGTTAGGGCTTCTCAAGTATTAGTTAGAACTATTTTTTCTCGAATAAATTCAATGATTTATTTTTTTGCAAGGAACAAGCCACAAAAAACGACTCGACCGTTCACACTCTGTGGTTGGGTGAGAAATTTTCCTCTTGTACTCTCACTTTCCTTTGCAGAATCTTTCGAATTTCACTGACGCACTTTCACTGCCAGGAATAGTTTAAAGAGAGCATCTCAATTTCGGTCTCAGCTCTTCAATGTATATAACAACTTGTACGGTAATAACAGTCAGGGTTGTGACACTTGTTTTGCATGCATGAGCACACGTGAAGCTTCTCACAAGAATGGAACTACCTTAACTCCATGCGGCTCCTACGCTGAGGGGTCTTTTGTATATGTACTAGGACAGAGAAAAACATGTTGCTTCACACTGCTGAAACTCGTAGCATTTAACTTGCTTCGTAGATAAACGATAAATCTCGCAAAAAATTTCCTAATGTGGAAATCTTGCTTTAGTTACTTACTTAGCATTTTACCAAATGTTATTTCTACTCGGGAGCATGCCATGAGACATTCGTCACGTACAAATTCAATGTCAACCATTCCTAGTACATAGCTTTATTAAGCATGCTTTACATTAAAGCATGTATAAATATTGCTCCACATTTTAAATTAATAGGTAAAGATTTTGAGAATGGCAAGCATGACGAAAGCAATCGAAAGAAAATTGCCGTTAGTATTGTATTCCGCGTGAAAAATCAGAGTTCCAGAGATGGATATGGTGACATGAAGATTTTCCTTACATATAGTAAACAGATCTGCATCTGCATCCTCCAGAAGTACACATAGTCTAGAGAAGTAGTTGTTACTAGAGCCGGTATACTTTTGGCAAAAAGTGGAGGCATAAAGATAACAGCGTTATTGTCGTAAGATTTGCATTAAAAAAAATTCTTGATAGCAGCAGAAATTTTAAATAATCAAGATGGTCCAGGCTATATATGTGTTTGAGGTGTTTAATTCTTATAAATAAATACTCTTTTTCTCGAATCATTATAGGGGTATCCTTTAAGCATCGAACTTTTCTTTCGTCAGAGTCGAACCTGTCCAATTAAAAGTATTATTAATTAAAGGAGAGAGCTAATGCGAACATCATTAGTAATTTAAAATACTGCGTGTTGCCATAAAAGCTATTTAAATGTCAGCTATTTCCCTGGAACAATGAATTCTTAAAATTAATTAGAGCTTCCCTAGATTGTCACTCAATTTCAACATTGGAACTTTTCCTTCTCAAGAAAATTATTAGTCCTCGGGAAGGGTATGTCATTTGTGTGTGTATGTATACCTACAGAAAAAAAGTTCTTATTTTTTCATGCACAGATTTGGACAAACTAAAACTGTAACATCCTGTAGTGACCGGCTTGACTGAAAGTAGAGTTAATTCATTGAAATGCCATTCTGTCCCATTTTAATTTACCTTCTGTTCTGATAATGGAAAATAATTGGAATTTACTGAAAGAAACCACCTTTCTTTGGGATTCCCTATGAGGAGTTACTGCAAGTAAAAATGTAGCCTTATTACAACGATACTACTGGGTAACTCCTGGCAATTACGAGTAAAATATTAAAGAGAGAAATTACTGTAACTCTTCCCTACTACAGTTCAGTTCAGCGGCGCGGTAATAACATTTTAAGCTGTAAATGAATAAATGATTACATGCTAACTACAGTAAACTCAACAATAAGCGGAAACTCAAAGCTGTGAGTCATAATAGTACATAGTACATATACAATGAGCCCAAGAGCATTTTTAATACACTTCATATTTGTAATTTTCATAAGAGGTTGAAATGAAATTAAGAAACAGCATGCAGTAGCAATTTGAATTTCTGTTTTGTCAAACAGGTTCCTGCCATTTTTATGTCCCTGCCATAACAATGTTGTTCCAGGAATCTTCAAACTTCGTCTGTCTAAATCTGCAACAATATTTAATTTCGCATGGATAGATACATGGTCACATTATTAATTCTCAAAAGAATATATCTGCCAAATATGCCAACAGCAGCGATGTTGCAAAATGCAATAAATGCATTCGTAGCGTTCAATATTCAACAATACTTTGAAAAGAAATGAAAAATAACAGGTAGCTTGTGTTGCTTTGTAGCAATGTAGGGAGCGCTGCAAAACGTTTCGGGGCTGTGATTGGAAAAAGTACTCCTAGCGGGATTCAGGATCACTCAGATCACTGCCATCTTTCATAATTTGGCGCCTTTGGTACACATTTACATTTACAGTCTAACATATCAAGGTGTATCTACAACAGTTGTGCTGGCCACATTAGGCACAAAATTGTAAAAAGGGAACGTGCAGAGGTGCAGCTTTTAACACTTGGAGGTATATGCCGGAATAAAATAATACTAAAAATTTTGGGGCTACAAAAATCTTTATATATTCAACTCAATGCCCAAGCACATTATTCCTATTGTATTACCAGAAAATTGCACGTAGGCGACGTAGGAGCAGCCCGTCCACGTTTGTATTAATATCCCGGTCATGAGTGACTACGTGAGTGGAGTGCCACTAAAGTGCATACTACTTGGAATACTGGTTTCGCTATTGATTTCAATTTCAAGACATATCTTGTTATTGTGATTAAGTAATCACATGCAGACTTGAATAAAAACCGATAAGTAATCATAATTAAAGGTGAGGGCTGCTGCTGGCACAGTTATAAAAATTTTCAAGGAATATCACGCTGGTTCATACTTAACGAAGAGGAATTCGGCGGGAACAGCTCTTACACACACATTGCTTGCCTATCAAAGCTGTTTAACACTCACGTTTACCTTCACCTTCACTCTATTGTGCTAAAGTAAGAGATAAGGGTTCCTTGAGATAAGAGTTACAAATCTTAATTATGTACATTAAAATGCGGCAGTCAGGCATGCTGGCTTGTAAATGCAGCCCAGCCCAAGGGGCAAGATGTTTACGCTATACGTACGTTGTCAATGACAATTGGAAATAATGGCAGGGATTTGATTATGAACTTCCTTAATTGTATAATAGTTTAGATTGTATACTGTAGTTCAACTCACTTTTTACTTTACTGAATCACAACAGTAAGTTCTTTTCTTTCTTACATCAATCAGGAGGAATAAAACATGACGGGAGATAAAACTATAAAACTGTAAAACTCTTTGCGTGTTCCATTACAGGTAGCAATGTAGCAACCTCCATCTGTAGAGATTCCAAAAATCAACGGGATTTTACTTCCACGTTGACACTGACTGTGAATTGTGAACAAAGTAAAAGCACACGGTCTCGTGTACTTACTTTGGAAGAGATTCCCTCTTTTCAACAAAGGTGCATCAATTTTGGTCACTCCGTTGCTACATGGTATGGTCACCGTTGGAAAAGCATTATGTATTTTTCTTAAAGTGCTTGCAACCAAGGAAATTGTGTTAAAAAATTGTTTACGTATACGTAAACAAGCGTACCTTTACCAAAATTAAATCGTGATTGAACCTTGAACCTCAAAACTCACTACTGCAAAGCAAAGGTGTGCGTGCACCCTTGAGCACCATTTTTGACATTTTTTGCTTTGAATAAATCCCGCGGTCTTGTATGTATGAAGTAAGTCCGGAAAAAATAACGATTATTTTCGGATTAATTTGAAAGAAAAATGATCTAAACCATAGCTACTGCTGCTGTTTCAAACACTTACGATTTTTTAAATTTATTTTAAAGTATTTTTCAACGTGATTTTTTAATATTACAAAATAATATACAATACAGTAATAATATATTTATTTATGAGTAAGTTTGCTGTAAATTATTCATACACACACGGGAGACGGGAATGCTGGGGATAAGCTGGAACAAAAGACTAGATATTTTATAGGGAGCGTTAAGTTAATAATTAGTTAATTTGCATTCTTTTAAGTTTTAGGCTAAAGTTTTTGAAAGGTTCCGGACGAAATACGTAGATTACTGGAAATCAGAATTGTACAACATGACAAATATGACAATCTGTTAAGAAGAAGACATAAGTGAAGAGACTTACTACTTCCGCTCGCGTTCCCTGGACCTCTGCAATAGCAACTGTACAAGGGTCAAATGATTACATTTTCATGGACCACCAACCAAGGCTTTCTTAAACGAAATCCTCCACCTCCATGTCCGTAATTGTAAATAAGGCATCTTTATGGACGAAGCTATTAGACTTCAATCAATGGATGAGTCCAAGAGACCTAAGACATCGTTTGTGCTGGGTCACACAGACATGTGCCATCATGTGTATCAAAATTCCAGCCTACCAGGAGGAACAGGAACGCGTGCACCATGAAGGAGTTGAAGTTGAAAGTAAACGACTTTAGCTATTATAACTATTATACTGAAGTACCTACTATGGTTTTACGGTTTTCATCTTTTCATTAGTCGGAATTCGTAATATGCCACAAATGCAGCATTCAAATATCTACTTTTATTATATAATCTAAGCACATGATTCCGAAACACAGGGTTTTTAGTAACTACATCTCGTACTCATGTACTAATTAGTTATATATATATAGTGATATTTTATTTCGAATTTATAGTCACAGGTTTATAATTTATAATCCCTACAGGAAAGCAAACTGGTGACTTATTTACTCTGGTCGATTGTCTAGTCATGATATTTTTGTAAAAGACGAAATGTGGAGCACGAAGCCGAAATCGAGTGTTCCCGAAAAAGAAAAAGAAAAAGAAAAAGAAAATGTAATAAACGATGTATTCATTGGCACTTTGGCTCCAACCAAATCCAACATAGTTGGTTCTGAATCCCATCGAACGGTACCTCAACAAAATTTAACTGTATTGGATGGTTTAGATTCTGTACTAGTGGAAAAATACAAGCATAGATTTCAGTTTGAAGGTCAAGGTGAATTCTCCAAGCGTTATAAAGTTATGAACCTTGAAGGTCATTCAGTTTTTTGGGTGGGAGAAAATGTTGATTCCGCGTCAAAATGTTGGAGAGGGATGCAGCGTCGATATGAATTTTCAATATACTCAATACAAGGTGACCTTATGTTTAAAGTGGAGCGAAAACGATTTCAGTTTTGTCCCCAGTGGTCATGCCCATCAGAACTTGAGACCAAATTGGATGAAAATTTAACAAATTCGGAAATAATGACGGCCTTGAACACTTTTGTATACCATGCCCAAGGAAACGTGCTAGGTCAACTGATAAACAATTCTTCGGCGTGTATGCCTCAGTACGAGGTTGAAGATGAGTGGGCCCACAATATTTTAAATTTAAGATCACACTGCTGTGGGACCCTGTGCCACCTTATTAGTTGCCAGAATAATAACTTTTATGTCTATGATGCTCATCGGAGTTATCTCGGGAAAATTCAGAAAAAAGTTAAAGTAGTCGATGATCGAGACCGTAAAAGAATCTGTATGGGAGCTAAATTTCCCCAGCATGTTACACCTCTTATGAAAGTATTGATTTTGGCTGCAATGTTTGAGATAAACGTCACATATTTCGACAGGCGTTTGTCCACCGTTGACATTATATGGGCTTGCGTTATATTAGGACTACTGCTAATTACGGTTCTATCATGCTATTTCGTAGCAATATTTGTTATGAAGTCCTAACTACCAACGTCTATCTATTTTTTTTCTCCCATAGAATTTTGTCGAATGAAATAAATCATGTATACTTCTACTTCCGAGTCCAATTATAGCTTACTTAACGCTCATTACAATCCTTTTTCCAATTACAATAATAATTGTCTGTACATGGAGGTCAAGCACCTGAAGATCGTAAGTATCTCATGTGTCGCCGTTTTTATTTCTGATTTATTTTGTTTACGTCTTTACTCTCAGAGTGGCAAAAGGAACAGCAAAAGGCCAGTCAAAAGAATATGTATGTTCCATTTTCTGAAAAAATTGCACCTGACATTTTTTAAAGCTTTGCCGAGAAAGTTGAACAACTTGTAAGTTTTAACCAATTTGATACACCCAGCGTAAAGACGTTTCTTGGTCCTTATTTTGATCTGTCCTTCAAATTCAACATTGACTTTTCATTATCAAAATAAATGATTGAATTCCCCCAGAAGATCGGTTTCTTAAAGTGTCCTAAAGCCCTGCTGTTTGATTTTTTTAATCTTTGCTTGTAGCTCTGGCTACAGAATTTTGATTGGTTTGTGTTTTATTATTATCTCGGACTCGATTCATTCTTTGAACTCAGCTCAAGCTTTTGTTCAACATTATTTAATAATTTTATTGTAAAAATAAAAAAAATTAATTAAAAAATTTTTAACTAATAGAATCATTGTATTTTCGTCGAAATAATCTGATCATTAGGTAATAATGATTATTATTATTAGGGATTATTGAATTAAAATAATTATTATTAATAATAATAATTTGGATTAAAATTATTAGTAACATGCTTTTAATTTGATTTCCGCAAGCACTAAACACGATAATACACAATACACACATTATATTTTTGTGTTGGGCCATGGGCGAAAGCCTACAGGGCCTGTAATAAATAAATACCAAAAATACCAATACCATTATATTTTTGTATTTATGTGCAAGAGTGAAAGTAAAACCTGAAAGCCATACTAAGGCGGCAATGTAAACCTAATTATTTTGTTCTTGTTTTCTCCTTTGCGATACCCGCTTCCACTAACTGCTACTGCTGTTAAATTTTGACTTTTATTGATACTCTTGAAGTTTGAAGTCACTTCGTTAATACTAAGTATTAAGATTTCGAAGAGAATATTGAATTAATAATTATTGGATTGTTAATTATGGATTATCGAATCATTATTATCGAATTATAGAATCACATTACCTATTTCCTTTATTGTAAATTCGAAAAATATATTTAGTATTTAGTTAATGTTTCAATTGGGGTACAACAAGCAACTTCTTGCAGAACTACTGCATCAGCCGACAAGGTGAAATGGCATCCTGCGATAAGGAAAAGGTAGAAAAATTATACATGTCTAGTGAGTATTTTAGTTTTGCTATTTTAGTAGAGGATGTAGGATTATTTATTTCCTGTATGGTATTATGGTATAGTTAGTTGCTTGTTACGTAATTCTAAGAACTTCAAGGGTTCGCCCAAGATACTCTGATCTTAACTCTTATAACGCGTTTTCTTACCAAATGAATAACCACATTTGTGTTCACTGCCCCATTACCCCTACTTAAGGTCATCGAGGAGCAGTTACTTCAAATGGGATACTGTCAACCCGATTGGGACAGTTTTAGGGTTCACAAACCTCCGCCTTCAACACTTGTCTCATGTTCTCTTCCTTCAAAGGCGACTTCCATGTCACGAAAACAACTCTTCTTGATTAAAGTTTGGCCAAAAATCGAAGGGTTCTATCAAGAAGATGAGGACTACGTTGCCGCTTCCCACAGCGAGACGGTCGTTAAGAATGGTCTCCTCACGCGCATTTTTCGTTTCTCCTTTGACAATGAAGAAAGCCGACAGCGCTGGTTATTTGTTTTAGAAAAGCGAATAGGTTTGTAACCCTCAATCCAACTCATGCTTACTAATTTTTAATTTCAAATTATTGACTGTGTATAGCATATAGCATTATTAGTATATTACCCAACTTAAAGTTTATTTAAAATCCCCCCTAAAATCTATCATGCAGATCCAGGTGACGATGGCCTTAGGCGACATATCCGCCAGCTTTGGGCTATATACACACCATTAGAAAATTTGCCTACGTACAAAGAAAGATTGATCTTCACAAGGAGCTTTGAAACGGTATGAATCATTGACTAACTAATATTTTCATTTTTTAACCTTGCATTATAATCACATCCGAATATTTTCTTCTTGAAGCATTGCCAAAGTTCTAAGTACAAGATGAATAAGGAACCAGGTGTCGTATCTACTTTGAAGAAGAGCTTCTTTGCGGAGATTAAAAGTAGCCTTGCTGAACTCTTCCAAAATAATAACTGCGAAGCTGATCTAATGAAGGATCAACCAGCAGATCAATTCTTTAAGGGAAAAGAATTTCAGTTCGAAGAGTGCGGCAACCAGATTATCTGGGCAGTATCAATTCGTCCAGGTAAGTAACCTTTATAATCATAAAGAAAAAGACGAAGAGATTTATTTATCAATTGCAATCTAAACTAAAATAACGCACTCTTTCGCTTGATTCGTCTCAGTTGTTGAAAATGAGAGCATTCCTGAAAAAACTTGGGTAGTCAGTACGGATGAGCAATCTTTGATGCTAAAATGCTCTAAATCTTCCTTAAGGTCTAAAAATCCCTTTGAGGTTGAAGAGGTATAGACAAACTATTTTGTGCCCAATATACAATCTTACTTAATTATTTCATTCATGATCTTTATATTTAATGAAATTTTGTAAATTAGGACAGTGTAAGTCTCGTCGAGCAATTAGAGATAGATCGACAGATAGTTGAGAGAAATATTCTTGATTTCATAAACTTCATTTGGCCAAAAGTACGAAACTTTTACTTGGATTTGGATGGAGAGGAAGATGATGAAATTTCGTTCGCAGCTACACAGTTCCTTAGAAATGGCTACCCCACCAAAGCTCTGGAGCTCCATTTTGATACCATGAATGAACAAAATCGATGGAAGGTTCTTTTTGAAGTTAATATCGGTAAGTTTAGTTTTATAAGAACTTTTTATGCCATGAAAAATACCGACTTAAATTGAACGATATGTCACATTAATATTTTTACATTCTCATAGCTTCTAGTCTCCCCCTAAAGGATTGGGCTCGAAGCATCAGCCCCGATGGAAATTATAATGAAACCAGGACTTACTGTTCATATGAAAAAGTAACATACTTTGTCATAAATCCTCGTCGTTTTTAAATTTGTTCTGATGGATGACGGGTAATATACAATGAGTATGAACATATTTTTTAAGCGAGGTACAAGCTCAGTTTTTGGGGAGGACAAAAATGAGTACTTCAAAGGATTTTATAAGCGTTGGTTCCTCAATGAGGTGCAATGGAAGCTGGTAAAATGCTTTTCATACGATGGCAAGGTATTTCATGCTTCATATGACCAGACATTATATGACTTCGGGAAAGATCTGGAGTTTTCGAATGATGGAGAGAACATCATATGGAGCTTTTCCGTTCAGAAATGTAACTTTCACCATCTTCGCTTGACAATTATCCACACTATACCACATCAATAATTAATAATTAATGCATCCTTTTAGAGTAACACGTTTTTCTTTTCACTCTAGTAACAAAGTATCCAATTGACGACGTCCCTTCCCAAGTTTGGTGTTATGGATTGACGGATAACTTTCTACCGGGAGAATCCGACGATGAGGATGTCTTATCAATGACTGACAGTGAGATGAACGAGGCTTTGAGATCTGGAAATTCCACTGATATTGAGACAGACTTTTCCTTCGCATCAAATATTACAAACATCAGCTCAATTACATTGGCGGAGAAAATCAAGAAAAAGTCTATGAAGAAATTTAGAACATTAGCTCATAATATTGTTCGACCAGTGATGAAAAAACCTTCTTGGCTCAGTTCCACTGCAAAGTTGCTACGCTTTAAGTCACAAAAAAGTTGCAAGAAGGAAGAGTCTAAGAGTATGGAAAAATAAGTTTTCTTGTTTTTATAATTACTGCCAAAGATCCTCATAAACAGAGCAAATGTCTGCTAACTATCTCAGCACTGAACAAAACTCAGTGTCACATTTTCATTTGTTCACAAATTATATTCCTTTTTAAAGTTAAAATAAATTTTTGAGTCGGTGTATAGAATATATCTCAGCGTAGCGTATGCAACTATGCAACAGCTTCGATGCTCACTGTCATTTTATTTTAACTAACAATTATTAAGCTTATTACATTTACTTTTATACAAGATGATGGAAAAGGAGGAACCATATGGAAGGTTTTTCCGCATTCGTTTTACGGGTTGCTTTCTCTTGCATTTGATGCTTCTTGGGGCACAGTGAAGTCCACTTTATTATCCACCAATACCCTTAATATATTGCAAGCATATTTTCTTCACTACATTTTTTACCATCCCTACACATTGTTAATTGCAATGAGAGATGAAACGATGAAAGCATAAAGAGATGGACAAACTCCTTATAAAT
Source organism: Spatulosminthurus flaviceps (assembly GCA_034693705.1). Classification (NCBI taxonomy): domain Eukaryota; kingdom Metazoa; phylum Arthropoda; class Collembola; order Symphypleona; family Sminthuridae; genus Spatulosminthurus; species Spatulosminthurus flaviceps. The sequence continues at coordinate 7,415 of JAQFXU010001988.1, read as the reverse complement.
ACTCTGTATATAGAACTTGCCTACCTCTTGCAAAAATTCCCAATGTAAACAAGTGAACTATACACGATAAGCATTCTCAAGTATGATACGACTCGTATCATACGAGTACATACAATTCGGACGTCGGTACTATACTTGCATAGAATAAATGGCAATAATGAAGGTGTACATATGAATTTGGACCCGCTAAAGTATTACCCCAATAAAGACACAAAATGCGTTGGAACAGTTCGAAGTTTGAAGGAACAGCACGAATTAATTACTGCATTTTAGTATGCAACAAATTACGGTGTAATAAAGCAGTCCATCCCAACCTTCTATCAAATGACCTTTTCTTTCCAAGAAATTCTGTAGAACTCCTTCAGCAGCTTCGCATGGCTCGCAATTCCCAAGAAGAGAGTGAATCAGAGCTTCGTGTGCACTAAAATGGTAGCGTGTGCAAACACTTATGCATACTACGTATTGGCAATATTTACAGACAGCACTCATTCCTTCCATGGGAAATGTGACGTTTAACGTGGTGCCGTGTGCAAAGCACTGCTTTCATGAAATACTTTGGGATGAAATAGCTGCATGTGCAGAAATAACGTGTGCAATGTTTTTGTCGGCGGAGTTTTTTCCACCAATTTTGGAAGTTTCTTACCATTGCCTTATTGTGGAAATTGATCATATTTAATTCAGTATTTGATTACTTACCTAATTGCCTGCATCATTAGCACGAATACGAATGAACGTCTTCTTACAATTAGATAATTTGTCAGTTGTTTTGATTTGAGGAATACTCTGAATTCTGGAGGGATTTCATTCAATTTGGGTTAACAAGTTAATGGAAGCAGTAGGGTGAAACTGAGATGAAGAATATTTTTAAAAAGCTTCTACGAAACAGAAAAAGCATGCAATACTATGACAATATTATTTGGTGTAATTAAATTATATGAGTAATGAAAATTGAATGAGCTGATTGAGAATGCATTTAACGGAGAAAAGTGATAATGCTATTAGCTATTACTGATGTACATATAGTTGTGCACACGGCTCTACAATTTTGCACACGAACTTTGAAACGTCAGAGGGACGATTGCGTGCACCCGAGACGACGACTCTTTTGCGCACGGCACTATTCTACTCCGCTTTAAATTCCTTTGCAAAGGAGAAACCTGCATCAGTTCATAACTCAACTTCAGTGAAAGCTAAACTTCAGTCCTGGTTTTTGAAAATTCAATTCGCTATTAAGCTCAAGCTGATTTCTTGATTCCAGTAATCCACAACGAAATAAAAGAAAACATGGCCAGTCTTGCTGTCGGTGAGTGCTTTGCAAGTATTTAATTATTATGTGTTTTCATTATATTTTCTGACATTTTTCTGATTCTGAATTCTGACATGTATCAGATTTTTGCCGTAATGATTTTTTGAAATCTTCGTAATCGTAACATAGGACTTTTCAAAGTAGTGTAGGTATTTGCTTTATTGTTGAATGGGACTGTATTTAGGGCTGTAATTTTTTCATGTAGTTATTGTTCTTGTTCGGGTCAGACATGAACTGAACAATATAGTTGAATATTGTTTTGTTCAGCGAATTTTGTTCTTAGCTATTGTTCACCTAATTTTGTTCTAGTTCTTTTAATATTGTTATTGTTATAGTTCACGTAATGTATTTCTCCGCCCTTCCCTAATTTGTTTTGTTATTGTTCAGTTCTTAAGCTTCAGATATTGTTATTGTTATTGTTCAGTTCTTGCAGATTTATATTGTTATAGTTTTGTTCAACGAACTGAACAGAAGAACAAAACTAAACGTGAACTATATTACATCCCTAACTTGTATTAAGAAGGGTATTCGAAGCTTTCCGTGCTAGAACTGGAGGGGTTACCTGTATAAATAGAAATATTGACTAATCTGGAATATTTTTGGGTTTTGTTTCAGATGCTAAACCAACTTCATGCACTTGCGAGCGCAACCCGGGTGGCACTTGTGACTGTGTGACCAATGTCCCATGTGCATTTAATGCGGAAAATAAGACCGTGGAGTGGACCTGCAATTGTCAAGATGGAGAAAAGAGCTGTCGTTGCAAATTTCAGGTGCGGTGCAACCGAAAGGATGGTGAAGGCTGTTGTGGAGGTCAGACGGAGGTGTTCAACGCGAAATGCGATTGTGGAGCTCGGGAATGCACACTTAAAATCCGGAAATGCGAAGGCTGCGAGGTAACTCGCCTTGACTGTGAATGCCCGGAAGGAGGATCTTGTGGAAGCAAGACTGCAAAAGCACAACGATGTGAGGGATGTGAGTGTGGGGCTGGCAGCTGTTAAACTATTGACAGTCTGTCCCTGTCCTATGAAAGAAATTCCGTGTTTTTTTAAATTCCCCTTTTGCCCCTACAGTCATTGACGAATTGACGAATAGTAAATATTTTCTATTATTTAATGAGATGTAGTATTTATAGTATGAAACGAAGTAATATTTATCTTACGTATTCTTTTTTTAAGTTATCTTGTATTACATATTAAATACCATGTACTCCGAAACTGGCTTGGTTGTTTTTTTTCTTTAGGAGTAGTTACACAATGCTTCATCAGTAATTTAACAACAAAAGTTCAGTTAATAATATTGATTATTATTATCTATTCTGTATGGTATGCATACACTTATCTTACGGTGAATTTGGGGTTAATCAAATAGCAAGAATTATTTGTACTGATTCATTGCCATTCGGAGGAAATATTTTTGGTTTCACTCTTTGTATCTTAAGGCAATAAACTATTGTTATGTTCAACAAATGTCAGTTGCGTTGTTGCGTATACTGTCGTAGTCTGCATTAATTTTCTTCAATGGCTGGCCCATTCTACCTGCCATGTAAGTACATCCATATATAGAGGCCAAAACCTGACTAAAGTACTAATAATTTTACTCCCATCAGTTCATAGCAAGTTAAAAATTGATACGCTAGCATTTCTTCCTTTCTCATTTACCTATGTCAACCTCACAACACACTGACAGAATTTGCATTGCAAGTATCTATTTATTTTATTTGTATTGAAAAAAAGGAAAATACTTATAAGATTTATGCAGATTTTAGTTCGGGGTCCTGTCTTCTGTACCCTCACTTAAACCGCATGTTGGAGAAATTGGAATTATGGGTCCTGCCTTGACAGGTAGTGTGGAGCTGGAGTTGGCACACAATAATTGTCAAAGATGCACTTGGGTATGACCTTTTGAACAACTCTGATGAACTTGCCAAGAATGTCAAGTTGCCAAATCCGTATTTTGGCTAAAATCTCGAAGTTTCATTTTGGCAAAAGCGTTCACTTGAGTGACTGGAGACTTGAGGGATTTTTCCATGGATCAGTATAGTTGCCCATGTATATAATTTGAATTTTATTTTTTAAGAAGTCTCTTTGATTCTTGCTCATGTATCTTACGTAATTAAACCTGTTTGCATATTTTATTTTGAAATTTTCCAAATATTTATATGAGAATCTCCTTCCCAGCACGGTTTTGGCGTAGAAGCACCCATTCGCATAGCGTTGTAAAAATTTCGTGAACTAAAAAATGATAAAATTGAAGCATCATTATATCAACCAAGCCATTGAATCTGCTGCTATTGGTGTGCATTTTGCGTAGCAATAACATACTCATTGTATCATTCTAATTGCAAGCGTGAGAGCCTATAAACAGGTCACACGTCAAAGCTTGGTTTTCCTTAAATACTCTATGTTCAGTCTATATATTCAGTTTCCAGATTCTGGATACTCTCTAGCAATCCATGTGTTGGCCCATATTATATTGTAAGTATATAGATTGAGAAAATGCAGAGTACCGAGAGGGGGTAGGGAAGCGTTCACCTCTCTGGCAAATAAAAACGTGTGTGATGTTAATTTCACCCATACTGCTGAACGACACACAGCTGAATGAATCCCGTACCCCCACTCGAAATCGAAACTCGTCGTTTTCTTCTTATATCACAATAAAGCTCATATCATAATTCACTATAGATATAGCGAGTATCGGCGGCATGTAAGTAACTACAGCCATTTACAAGCTCTCGTCCGTCGTAACAAAAACAACGGTCTCAATTTGTACTTGTACATAATTTTCCACTAGTGGGTGATACCCCATCTTAAGGCTAATTTATGAGCATACAATCCATTCCATCCGTCCATCGAGTCTATCCAGAAACCAGTAATTAGTATAGTATTGAGAATTTCATCCGAATCCGGAAGTTACCGAGGATGGAATGCAGAAAAGCGAAAAAGCAACGTAGGTGTGAGTCTGAACCCGGTCCTTCGAAGAATTCGAAGACCAAATCCAAAACAAGCAGAACCAAGAAACAGCCCTCTGTCGATGCTCTTTTGGACAAACGTGAATCTCCTTGTGTAGCTCAAGCATTTGATATTGACGTAGTAAGATAATTATATTTGTTTGAATATTATTTTACAGAGTTATTTCAGGCTGTTGTAGGGACTGGGGCTAAGGGAAAACAAACCCGTTGACCGGGGGTATGTTGAAAGTCATTCCTTCCGACATGTATTGTAAATTGTACCACTATGCCACATTAATGAATACATTGTAGTTTGGAGTGCCGAAAAAGCATATAACATGTGAATGATGTATTCTTCGTCTTTGTAATATTTATCTTGCTTACAATTAGATATTCCGGCACATTTTCCGTTTCATGTCTTTCGGGGACTTGCTATCATGCTCTATGCTGAACAAGAAATGGAACCGAAAAATCAGCGACTTCATTAAGAATGAGAAGGTCTGTGTGCCAAAAATGTATTTGCCTTGCAGAGGATTGAAGGAATTTAATTTGGTGTCAAACACGTATGAATTGCCCTTCAACGGATTGGCTCTTGCTCCTCATTGTGGTATTTTCAGTAAATGCAGCAATTCTGAATGGTCTGTCAGCGCGAATGTGCTTGACATGCTGAATGTCAAGTACTTACATATTATGAAGCCAAGCTACCTATCTAGGGAACCATACGGTGAAGACAAAAGCAAATTCATCGAAGAATGCGCATCGTTCAAGTTTCTCCATCAGATTTTACTGAAAAAGTCTCAGGATATTGTCGAATTGGTTGTTTCTGATGCTATCTCAAGAGATCCGTCCACCGCGGGATTGTTCCAGAGAGATGAAAGGAACTGGTTACCCAACTTGAGGAAATTGCGCATTGATTCGAAGCCTAAAGATGTTCCCGACAACTTTATAATGCAAATATTATCTTCCGCTCAAAATTTAAAATCCATTGAGGGTTTCATTCCTCCTACGTGTCTCATGAACTTGAGTTCTGAATTAAAGCGGTGTATTAGAGTGTTACTTATCTCAGCAGATCCATCTCTGGTACAGGGATACTCAAACTTTGAAGGGAGATGTGTCCGATCCGTCATTATGCCTCATTACTGGAATTGGGGCGATGAATCACTGAAGCATTTAGTTATGACTGTCAAGACCTTATTTGAGAAGATTGCACCTGCTGTGGAAGAGTTGAACGTGGATGAATCTGTTTTAGCAATGATGATGGCTTTGAACTTTCCAGCGTTGAAGAAAGTCCGTCTTATGAGAGTGAGATATTGTCCAGATTTTAATAAAGAAACTGGTGGCAAGCTTCTTCGAAGCATTGATTTTGGGAAACTGTTTCCATCGCTTGAGGAAATTGAGGTTTGTGTTGCTGAGGAGTACAGTTACAGTCCGAATACAAGGTTTCTAAAAGATAGATTCCAAGGACCCAGTCACACTTTTGTTTGTTTCTCTGTTACCGCATTGCACCTGAAAAGTAACGGGAGCAAGGGATGGTCAATAAATGAGTTTAGGGGAGTGGCTCAAATGTTTCCGAATGTGAAGAGATTTTTTGGACATTTTGTTAGCATGGAAGTGAAGACAGCGCTGTGGTCAACCTGGCCTACTTTAGAGTACTTAGAATTTACTACATCCGCCTGGCTTGAACTTCCGCAAAACCAAGATCATATTTTCTGTGGCCTTTCGGAGAAGGAAGTACGACAGTTATTCAACAAGGGAATTCGATTTCTGAGAACCTATGACGATTTTCAACCGAGTCAACCTTCAGTTCTGGATTTGAAAAGTAATTTTATGATGATTAGTCTTGTAATACTTAATTAGTCATTTCCCAAAATGTTTATTATCAGATTAGGCAAGGCACAGAGGGTAAAACCCAGAATGTGTGAGCATTCGTTCCAAATGTTTTATAAATTTTGTAGGGGCCATACGTTCCAGATGGTGCTAAGTAGCTAGTATGTATCAATAAAACTGATAATTTGTATTTCAGATCTGAAAACTATGCGAGTTAGACTTACTCACCCTCTAGGCTGTAAGAGGCCATTCGAATTTAAGACTGACAAGGTTTTCCTGAGCAAAGTTACTGGGGAGCTCATCTTCGCAAGAATGCCAAATCTTACAGTTGAGATAATGCGAAATGAATGTGGAAGCTTCTTTTCTTTGGCGTCTTGCAGTAAGTTCAAAATCTCAGGAATAAAGGAATTTCTAATCTAAATTGTTGTAGCTGCAAGCCAAAGTAATCCCCTATGAGTGAATTTGTTCGTTTTTATTTGTAGACTACAGCCTGAAGCATCTGAAGCCCTTCGTCAAATTTATCGATGAGGAGCCCACTGACGTCATAAAAAAGGAATTCTCATTTCGTAATTACCTTCCCCCGAAGATGCGTTACAACCGCTAACCGCCAGTAGTACCAGCAACCAGTGTAATTCTTACTATTATTAGTTTTGTTTTATGTATGAATTAATGAGTTGTTTTCCATTTCACCTGTCGTCAAAATTTTAATTCCCTCTACCTGACATTACTTTTCTGTTTGCTTTGGAGCTGTGCATTTTATTACATTACGAATTCAGCAGTTTAACAAATAATTATTCTTACAGCCGAGTAGAAGTATGTGTTATCGTGGAGATATAGCATTAATTATTTAGGCATGGAATGATCAGTATAAGAGTATTTTTAAGGTGTAAAGCAATGTTTTGATCGAAAGCTTTGATGCCACTAACAAGCAGTCCTATCAAAGTGTCACCCCCCAGCCTATGGGTTTAGCATTTTTAATGGATGCATCCATTCATACTAACACCCTTTTGACATGTCTTCCACCTGCTAACTCATATTTGAATTTTTTTAAAAATTAGCGATTTTTAATTTTTTGCCCGAAATTGAAAATTACGATTTTTAAATGGGATTTAAGCTGGGGATTTTTAGTTTTTACGGGTAAAACCGTTAAATTTTCGAATTTTCTCAAACCTTTTCTTACGACAAAGTAGGGATGTTGAAATCATGGAAATCGTATGCACATTCATTTTGAAGGGTATCAAAACAAATATTAGCTAATATATATATATATAGAACTTTATTCAAGGTCGATACAGCTTTCGCTCTTACAACCGCCACGTACAATTTAATTTCACA
>JAQFXU010001987.1:0-23805 GCA_034693705.1 Spatulosminthurus flaviceps | reverse complement strand
GTCGTCCCGTCATCCCGTGTTTTACTGACTTGTCCCGTCATCCCGTCGTCCCGTCATCCCGTGTTTTACTGAGACCCGAGAATATGTGAGTACTAGAGGGCAATACCGCAATACTATTAACCCGAGACCCGCCGCGCGCGATCACACTTTGCAATGAAAGGTTTGAAAGTTCCCACTCTTCATTACAAAAAAGAAGAGCAACCAACTATAAAGTCTCATATCAAGTCAATGTGATCTATTTTTACATTTACGTCGTCAGACTTTTGAATTTCAAAAGATCATAACAAACTCATATGAATCATTTAAATCTTTAAATGTGTTCGCAGTTCGCAGTCTGAATGTGGCTAATAATTGTAAAGTACTTTAAGTTCTCGTAAAGAATCAGCGTTTGAAAAGTCGTAAACATGAGCTTTACTTGTATTACTGCGTTATTTATTCCTTCTCATTTGTCAACATGTAAATGTAATTTGAAAGTGTGCTAAAGCCCAAAGCCAAACGTGAGGTGAGGATGGATGGAAGGTTACAGGCGTAAAATTGTGTAAGTAAAAACTTGAGTAAATACTTTGGTTTAAAGTCATTTGGTTTTGTTTAAATAGACGATTGTTAACCCCGTGTAACTCCCAAGCATTTTTATTGCTTTTATAGCGAATGCTCAAGGATAATAATTAATTTCATACCAGATTTTTTGGAAGTATAGGGAAAAAGTTTATTGCTGGGGAAGTTGTGTTTTTTTTTATACTTACATGTGATTGTGATTATGAGTTTGTGGAGGAAGGAATGACGGAATGATAAATGATGGTAGTATGTAAATTGTTTTGAGTAATTATGACTGATGCGCTGTTGGTTACTAGAGATTTTAATGTAATTATGTGTTTAGAAGGTGATTTATTTAATCGTCGTAGGATTTCTGGACCCCGAACCGGTCGATCGATTGACTCTTGTATGTGTTGTTGATTTTGGTTATTACGCCTTTTGCTGAGCTGCAGCTGTGGTGTTGAAAAGAAATGTGTTGTTTCTTGTTTGTTTTTTCTTCTCGTACGCTTATCTATAACGCTGGGTTAGCTATACGACAGATGAAATTAATTTTATTGTTTTCATTATGGTAACGCTAAGTAGTGTAAGATACATTTGCATAAAAGAGCAGGGATATTTACACGAGGTAAGCAATCAGTGGGTACAAAAAGAAGATATTGAATTGTTACTACACGCAAGGTTCGTATAAATTAATTTTGAATTGAGGAAGAGAGTGTTGGAGCTAGGGCGGAAATACGTTATTAATTGGTTTCTGCGGTAATTCGTCAGTATATTTTAATTATTGATCTGTATCCATACAAGGAATTTAAACGGCTCATGCAGGCACAAGGATCAAAAATTGCTATGAAGGTAATTATTTGAAAATAATAAGTTTTTATATGTGCATACGTAAGTATAAATAAAAAGCGTGAGAACGTAATTCCACTCCACAACTACCCTACAGCTCCAGAAGTGCTGCTGCTACACAAGTTTCACGTTTCCCAGTCAAATAATAAATAATGGTGCTTTGGTATCACTTGATGGAAGTAAAATGTGTAATCAGCGCATATGAACACTTCTAGTTGAGCTGCTGTTTTCAAGAGATAAAGTAAAGCTGGAAGGGTCTTTTAAAATAGGTTGCAAATAATAGTGCTAAAAAGACTTGTAGAATGCGAAATGTAGCTTATAATTCTAGTTATAATTTTTAAAGATATTATATACATACATGCGAGTATGCGAGTTGTAGCCAAAGTAAAATTAACCCATTTTAGGGGAAAATGAAATATTCTTTTATCTCTCTGTACAATTAAATCAGTCGTTTAAGCGATCCAATGTGTAAACTTTTTTCTTTTTTATGTGGTTTGAGGATAATTTAGAGAGGACAGGAGGAAACGGAATGATGAAACGGTATGATGTTGCTTCTATTTATGGTTGAATGATTTTCAAAAGCATACATGCCAATGTAGTGAGAAAAAGGCACCTGGCAATGAGATATGAACGGTGGCGTTTCACTGTCACTGTACCAACTACCATTATATATTGTATTCCTCTATTTACTGTGTCAATTTTTTGTAGCTATTATTGGAATGGGTACATATGTTTTAACTTTATTTGAATTATAAGATTCAATATGCCCATTTAACTTCGTAGGCATCTACGTTTAATATTGATTTTTTTACACCTGTAACTATATTTAAAAAAATGTAATCGTAGAAGCATTCAACACCTGGCTGTCAGTTTCAGAGGGAAACATTAGTTATTACACTCTGTGGTGACACAAAACGTAGGTCAAGGTCGCTATAACATTGTTCTAATTGCTGCCTAAAATATATATTTAACTTTTGTTTTGCTTTGTTTAAAAGAGAACGTGCAAAAGAGCTTTTGCAAGGGAAGAAAAAACGTGGGATTCTCCTTTCTCGATGTAATACCAAGTTATAATTATACATTTACATATCTGTGTATCCATCTTGTCCTTTAGAGGTTTATTTACCAGTGCATGGTGTCAATCATTATTAGTTTTGGACAAAATAGTCGGCAGTCGGCTAAAAAATTGCCTTCACAGGTTTCACAGTGCTAGTGTGTTCGTCCCCAATCCCAATAAATTTTTGAATAAATTGATTGTTGTTATTGGTTACTTGGTTATTGGCTCCTCTCTCTACAAGTAAAGTACTAGTAGTAAGCAGTGTTCAATATGTACAAAGGTGGGTAATACTTCATTTTAAAAGCAAACTAATAACCTGGTGTATCACCACAACTAAAGTATAATATTTTAAGTATATTATTTTAATACTAGTAAGTACAATACACGTTCTAAAACTAGGATAAAGGAAATTTTTTGTAACAGGTGTAGATACTATAATTCTGTTATACCTAAAATCACTAGAGAACTGAACAAATTAGACACTAGTGAATGGGAGAAATTATAGATATGCGTTATGAATATCGCCTGCAATCTTCAATTACTATGTAAACACTTGTGTTTCGAACCTTGCTATGTAGTTATTATCCTTCGTGGCAATCCAGGTATTGTAATTGCGTATGCACTTAAGGCAATAAATAAACCCCAGTTATTATTATTATTATTATTATTATTATTATTATTATTATATACATAAGTACAATCTGTAATTGAATTATGGCTTCTGACTCTGACGTTCTGACAATGAGACATTTTCTTTCGAATAATAATAACGAACAGTGCGTGATAATTAAAAAATTGTTTGTTATATAGTGTCACATGTCACATGAGAGGGGTATAATGAAGCTTATAATGCTATACGCTACAACTGACCTGCCTTATTTTCGTTTTGTTTTGATCCTTTCAATTTTATAATATTGGAATAAGGCATAATATTATTACTGCCGATATTTTTTATAAGTTATGGTAACATTTATTTACGATTATAGTGATGGTGTCCGGAAGATGCTGCTGATTGAGAAATATCTTTATCATGAGAAATTATTATGTGTTACAGAAAATTGCTTGTCCAGGCTCTGAAAAGTCTGTAATGCTGGGCAAATTCACACCAAATGTATAGTAACATAGTCAGAGGTGTAATTTGAGCATGGTTAGTATGAAATTTGCACAAATTAGCCTTGTCTACAAACTTCGTATAACGTTATGTTATGTTACTGTTCATCCAGAATGAGTCTCATCAAATGTTTATAATCTTTCTGCGTACTGATAACAGCTATGCGTCATGGATGTTCAATCGTACATGTATTTTTTATCTAATATTTTATGATTGCCTCCAACATGCAATCACAACCCCATTATTTTCGCTGGTAAATTCATCATGTCTACTGCATTCTAACAGACGGTGAAGTGTTATGATTACAAATCTTTATTTTAGTACTAGTTAGGAAGTTCACAGCGTCTGAAAAGCCACATGTTTGTTGTAAGCCCGATTTCCCTATATTGTTTGGCTTTCGTCACCTTTCCCAACACTAAAACTTAACATCCTATTTGCGTTTGGTTTTCTTACCTTTATTTAGCATGCAATCGTTTTAAAAACTTCGTTTCTTTAGGAAATAAATATTGGGTGTGATAGATATAGAATTGTATGCGTTTTCCTATAAGGAAACCAGAATGGATTGCAGGCTTAAGAAATTATTTTTAAACAACAAGCAAGAAACTGTAATCCATAATATTTATGTAAGTCCTTTCCTGATAATACATACATCTCCCAAAACTTGTACGACGTCAGCTTTCATGCCAGTGAAGCCCGTGGTGGAATTTATTTATTTATTATTTAAATTGAACGTAACGTGTCCGTATAGAAATAATAGAAACCACAATTTGAGATTATTTAAGACAATGAGTCATTACTGTTCTCTGTTCTGTCTCTAGTCTTTTAAAAATTCCTTGAACACTATCCTGCCTGATGCTTGTTCTTTGATTTGGTGGTATTCCTTAAAATTAATTTTATAAAAGTCAAGTAATGAAGGTAGCAATTGGTTTAAATAAATGTGGAATCCCCACGTAACCCTGGAAAATCCTGACATTAAATGACAACATAATTTTTGGGAGCAAAGAAAGCATACTTAATGGTGGCATACCAAGGTGTAACACATACGTAGATTACAACTTCTGTCCTGTATATTGAGTAATTATGGTGAGAATATGTACTTGTTTAAGGCATTAATTTCTGTATTGTTGTATTTATGTGTAAGTGTGTATTAAAACAAATTTCATCATCAGTGACAAACGTTTACTAGAGACTATAGAGGCTGAAGAAGTTCTTTTGATTGTGATGAATTTGTTATGATAATAAAATGCTTCGCTGGGTACGGACTTTTGTTGGCCGGGGATGCAATAAATAAAATACGATTGCATTTTAACTTGAATGGCACAGGTGAGGGGGGAATACCTGAATAATTCCTGATGGCTGAGATAATAGTTTTTTAAAGTTTCAATTTGTGGATGCTTGCTTAGTGCCTAGGGCAATTCTTGGGATTCATTTGTGTAGAGTACACATATACACACGTACAAGTCGTTTGATGAACTTCACCGCATATTAAATGTTTACACACATTTTGTATAGTTACCTGAGAATAGGGTGGGTTCCGGTGGCTTGACACTTGGTTCAACCATTGCAGTCTGATTAACGTCTATACTTACCTGCAGGAGAAACTGTAAGGAAAATACAAGATATAATCTTCTGCTTATTAGTTGGATTTTGCAAGTGCTGTGAGAACGTACAAGATTTTCTAACTCATAGTTTAAAAAAATGAGAACAGAAGTTTTTGTCTGTATATGAGGGAATACTGTGCATAAATATTCTGGTAAGTCCTCACCAAATCTTCCCTGTAAAGTCTGCAGTTTTTTTGTTTCAATTTCATCTATTCAAATTCACTACAGTTCAGTATTTAATTAGTGGATAAAATATTTCATTTCTGTTTATAAATTGTCTGCTTGATGATATACCGTTTCCCTGGCTGATTTCAGTGTGTGTAAAAGTACATAGATATGTGTGAGTGACCGAATTCTTTCGTCCGATGTGTTGTGGTATGGGGCGACGGCAGACGGCGAACACAATTCAATAAGATTCTCCATGGGTTGTTGAACTCGCATTACAATAGCACAGGATCTGTAGGCTCACTGCTATGATTCTCTCAGGTTTTTACCTATTGAATTTTAAGGCGAATCTTAACGTTGCCAACGGTGGTCATTATTTATTACACTTTCTGAGTGAGTCAAGACTTGTTTTCACCTTCAGAAAAAAACTTGATCACTTTGAAACATTCTCATTATTTTTCGTGGACCATGACAGTAATTATTTATTATTAGCATTTTATTACCTTTCTTCATACTAGAGGAATATAAAATGTGGCGGTTTTTGAAAAATTGTGACGTGTGTAGCCAAAACGCCAGATGATTGAAATTAGTTTACGTAACAAAAATATGGGTTAATAGAAGTATAAGGACTTATGTCAGTATAGGGAAATATTCTGAACATAGTAAATGATTGAATTTTATATGTATTTCAGGTATGTTTGAATTGTGGGAAAGATCCAGTTCATTATTCGTCCAAAACTGGATTTAGAATTGCTGCCTTTCGTTCCACCTCGGCAAAATGAATTGATGAATTGGCTCTTGTTTTCCACTGGAAGTAACTGCACCGCACACAACAGTATATAGCCACGAGCCTCTGCCGTCAATATAAGTTGTAAAAAAACTAGAAGTGCAATAATAGTTCAAGAAAGGAAGTGGAAATTAAAATAATATATTCGTCATCAAGTAGAAACCTCACCTTGAAGTTTTTGCAAATTAATTGCTGATCGGTCGACATTACTAGTAGATATAAGAGATGAGTCGAGCGAGAAGTCTCGTTAGTTTCATTATTGGAAAAGGATTGCTCAACATAAGAGGCTCTAGACCATTTGCTACTATTAGTCCTAGTTGTACTGGACCTTTACCAATATCAAGTAACTCTAGTAAAAGTGACAACCGAACAATACGGGTTAGTAGGTCGGATGCTATTTATCTTCATCACAAGTGTCACAAATCCTCATCAAGCACCAGTGGAAGTATCTCCTTGGCTATACCTCAAGTTTCTAAAAGGTATTTATGTAATTCAAAAACATTTGAGATTTTTCCATGCGTATTAAATTAATGTCTTATTCGGAATTGATACATCTGAAGTCTGAGCTTCCTATAAAAATCTTGTTGAAAACACTAAAATTTAAATGAGCATTCAACCCTTGACGAATGCAGTTAGTATTAATACTGGTTCCAACTGTGTTTAAAAATAGGTATGAATGTAAAGTACATACATAATAGCATGTACTTTATTACACGAGCGGTAATTGTGTTCAGACGGGTTTAACGTGTAAATCGTGTGATTATTGGTATTGGGATATGGATTGTGTTATTTTCATGTTTTATACAGTGTAGTAGTAGAAAGTTTTAGCTATTTATTGTTCATACTTTCGACATGAACCCGCATTTTCATGCACAATGAAGATATAGTTTGTGATTATTTTAAACTAGAAGTAACCAATGCTTCTGCTGTTAGGGTATATTATTGTAGGGTTGCAGTATTGCACAGGATAAGGCAATTTAAAAATTCTCCTCAATTTCAGGGACTAAGCTAGTTGCCTTATTGGTAGTCAACCTCATTTTGTTGTCTCATCCGGACACGAAAAGTAGATTGGCTACTTCAGTAGTTCAGTTTAAATATTAGTATACATAGAATATTACCCATCTGACAATAAGAAGTACCAAACCAGGGTAAGGGGAAACATTTGTATGCATTAAGCATAATAATAATTTGTGTAACCCTGCTTAGCGTCCAAAGACCCATCGAGAGTGAAAGGTGGCATTCAATTCATCAATAAATAATAAATATGTACTTTTTAGGAATAGACATTATAGGGATATGTAATTTTGATTGCAATAATTTATAGGCTATTATATTAGTTTCGGCTTGTATGTACTTCTACTGTACTTGCCTGGAAGTATCGCTGGGAAGTTTTTTGGCATTTAGTCTCACACAAGTTCTTGCCGAGTGCTCTTGTCAGAGTGCAAGTTGAATAGAAATCGTAAGTTTATGTGGTTAATTTTAACTTTTTACTTATAGATTTCAGTTGGACTGGAAGGCAGTGTGTGAAAGGTTTTTAGAAAAAAGAAATCAAATGAGTGCTTTGAGGTGAGGGAAATTGTGTAACTTTGTAAAGAACTTGAAGATTTTATCTTTTCTTTTCATGTGGAAGGGAGTCAAGCATTTTTAAAAGGCACGATTTGTAAGCATTGAGTCATTGAGTGTAACTATAAATTCAACAGCAGGAGCGTTTTCATATGTTATTTGTACCTATTTATAGGATTTTTATGTAAATGGGAGGAATTGCTGTTCAAAGTACCTGTAGGTGGTCGGTAAGTTGAACAGGTCAGAGGGTTTCATAGGGGTTGAGTTTGGAATTGAATGGAGCAGAACTGAATAAATCATGAAATAATGTTTTTAAACCATGTACCAGCACAACAGTAACTATAATCTTTTCTCATACAATGTCTAGAAAGTTAGTCACATCTCAGAAAGTCGTGGAAACTTACACAAGAACCATGGAAGAGATCAAGTTGCTGAGTAAGGAGGAACGAGCGGATTTTGAAGCTTTATTCCCGGTACTACTGAAAGATATTACGGAGGATCCGGATGTCCAGGATATGCCTGAGACTAACCAGTGGTTAACCAAAGTTTTGGAATACAATGTTCCTTTTGGGAAAAAAAATCGGTACGTATCACTCCACCTTTTGGCTAGAAAAACTTTTTTCCGTAGTTGAGCTCGAGTCTTTGGGTAATTAAAGCGAATGAGGTAATACAGTAAATTAATTTGAAAATCTTTGAATTTTTCAATTATAGCGGACTCTCCATGGCACTTGCATATAGATATTTGGCAAAGGATTTGTCGCGAGAGAATATACAACTGTCCTATGTGCTTGGATGGTGTGTCGAAATTGTAAGTTGCACTTTTAATATTTTGATGGCTTAGGTTAGCAAGGACCAGTGAAGTTATTCGTTTTGCACTAATGCTGGTTTTTCCCATAGCTCCAGGCATTCTTTTTGGTAGCTGATGATATTATGGATAAATCAGAAACTCGCCGAGGTCGACCATGCTGGTACAAAGTGGATGGATTGGGTGCCGCTGCTTTTAACGATGCTATTCTTCTGGAAGCTTCGATTTACACACTTTTGAAGAAATATTTCCGAGATAAAGATTATTATGTAGACCTGTTGGAAATATTTCATGAAATCACTTTGAAAACAACTTATGGCCAAAGTCTTGACACTCGGACCGGAATTGAAAAAAAATTGGAATTGTGAGTTGATTTTGACTTGCTTGCGGTTGTATAATGATTCACTTTGGCATGTCCTGTTTAACAGAGGCGCGAAACAACGAAACAGAAGCGTATTAATTCACTTGCAAATTGGGAGAAATTTCATGTTTCATGGTGTTTTTAAAAAAATTAACGAAAAGTGAAGGAAAAGATTTTCGATTTTCCCCTTCGAATGAATTAAAAAACGTCATTTGTCGTTATTTCGTATTTCTGGGGGTTGCAAATTACATGCTTGTACTTGGTACCCCTCTCATGTTGTAATGGGAACGTGTTCACTGTACCCCTTGTACCTCCTTTGTTTAGCGCCTGCTGTTTAACGTCAGAAGTACTGGTGAAAAAGTTCCTTCATTCGTTTTAGTTTGTTAATAATCAGTAATTATTCGAGAGGGAACATGTTCACACCTCTGTGAAAATATTGAATTGCTCTTTAATCATTGATAGTTACTAAAATGTTTCTATGCACGCGCTGTGTATGCGTTTCATTGAAAAAAATCCTTGGAATTATGATGGACAGTTTTCCATATCTTTTATGAAATCTAGGTACACAATGGATCAGTACGACGCAATAGCTACGTACAAAACAGCTTACTATACTTGCTACTTTCCGGTTTCTCTTGCAATGGCAATGGTGAGTATTAATGGTATCATTAATAGCTCATAGTGTTATATAGCAATAAATCATAGCCATAGCTATTGTTGTACTACTGATGCAATTATTTGGAGGAGATAACTATGGACATTACCTTAGTGAAGAGTAAATCAAATTCAGTATGAAATGTGATGATAGGCGGGAATCCGTGATAGCAAAGCCAAGGAACAAGCTCGAGCTCTTCTTCTTGAAATGGGGCATTTTTTTCAAGTTCAGGATGACTACTTGGACTGCTTTGGTGACGCAGATGTTACTGGGAAAATTGGAACTGATATTGCTGACTGCAAGTGCTGTTGGCTCATAGTTGCAGCGCTCCAGCGGGCAAATCCTGCACAGCGCCAAATAATAATGGTAATTTTTGCTGATTCAGTAAAAAACCGTACTTAAAGTGAAGTAGCTATTTAGAATCATTTTTGTTACATGTTATTCTTTAGGACAACTATGGACAGAATGACACTGATAAAGTGGAAACAATCAAACAACTTTATGTAGACATGGGAATCCCTGAGCTTTATCAAGATTTTGAAGAGCAAAAGCATAGCATTATGTCCAAGCGCATCGAACAGATGTCACCTGTCTTACCAAAGAGATTATTCCGCGACATGCTGGATAAGCTTTATCGACGCAGTAGCTAAATATCACTCATCGAGTCAATCCCAAAAATTATTAAAAAATCACCTTTCGGCAAAATGGTTTCCTTTTTTTTATCGAAAGCAACCGATGTCACCACGGCAGTTCACGTATTACTCTATTTGCATGTCTCGTAAGAAACTCATTTGAATCGGATGAATATTCTATGAAGCTGAGTACATGAACGAAATGTACAAGTTTTATACTTGAAAGCGGATAAATTTTATCGAGTAATGCTATCCTGATGTATTCTTTGGTTAAGTAACGGAAACTAATCTGTAACGATCAAACTATTATTCTTGTATTTAAATTATTTTAAAAGTGGATGTGAATTATTATGTATTTATCTGATTTGCATTATTTGTCCTTAAATAAAATTTTTCGAATCTGGCGAAATTCTAAAGATAGCATTGATTAGCAAAGATAATTGAAGAATAATTTGTGATAATAATTGTTTTATTCACATGTTATTCAAAACAAAACTTTTAACATAATTAGACAAAAACTGATTTACAAATAATCTTTCATGTTACATTTTATATAAAATCTAAAAGTAGGTCTCGGATTCAGTACCAAAAGAGTCATCGGATTCCTTGAATCCTATCATCCTGTTAAGAATCCACTCTTGTCTTGATATAGCTTCCTCGGTGGTTCTTAGTTGATCCACCAAAACTTTTAAATCCGGCTCTAATTTATCGTACATCTGAAAACTGAAATGTAAAACATAAAATATGTACACATACAACATAAATTCTCTGTAACAATGTCAAACTAGAAGTTCCGCTAAATTTTTCCTTACAACTCTGATAGCCTTTGGTTTTCAGTTTTCAGTCTCTCCTTTGCTACATCCAACTTTTGGATTATCTCGTTCCGCATACTCACTATTTCTGGAGGGTTTTCTAGTAATATCTGCTCGTGTTCCGCTTCTCTATAAAATCAAATAAATCACTCGTGACAAATAATAAGTAAACCAGAACTTCTACGAGTGACACGGATATGAACCCATATTACTTTGTCTTGGTCGTCAAGTAATCACTCTTGCGCTTCAAATACTCCACTCTGGTGTTAATTCTTTCAGGTTGTCCGGTCAATGCCGCAAGTTTCATCAATCGCTCCACCGCAGGTTTAACCTATATGTGAAATTCCGTATCATTAATTTTTCCTAAATGTACACTTGATTGGCCTCATTTTTGGAGTTAAAAACATTTTTGGATTTTTTAAAATCCTACCTCCGTCAAATGTTCTTCCAGCTCTAAAATCTTTGCTGCCCTCGTCTCAGCAGCCTCTAAAAGTTGCTTATCCAATGAAGATTCCTCTTCTTTCTGTTTCTGTACACGCTTCAAAACTTCATCAATTGGATTTACAGAATTCGTGATTACATCCAGACAAATTTTATCCTCCATTGAATCAGAGCTTCTCAGCAAAGTCGTCAGGGACGAAACAAGGGAATCACAAATTTTTTGAATTTCATTTGTAACACAATCCTTCACGGCAATTTTGACATCAGGTGTGATGAGCGCATTTGTCAATGTTGTATCTAAATGAGCATCTGGGTCATGAAATATCTTCCTTAAGTAGTTCAAAACTTGTGGATTTAATCTTGGGTCAGGCATATCACTGAATAATACCAACGATAGGGTCGAGTGTAAAAGTTTTAATTTCCAGTATTTTTTCTGTAAAAGAAGAATTATCAGTGAAACCAATTATTATTCAAAAACTAATTATTTCAGTTCTGGCTGTATATACTGAGATAATTCAAAACCACCAGTTACTCACCTCCTCGTCCGTTTCCAAGTTTCTCGAAATCTCTCCATCTAAAGTCCTTGTAGACAAAGTTGTGGACTCCAAACCGGTATCAACAGTACTCTGCAATTGAATGGCTGGCATCTTGTAAAATTTAACAACGTATAGTTATGTATGTGAAGATTCTAGAAATTCTATTGTCCATGCAGTTACTCCAGTTCAAAATTTGTCTAAATTAATCAAATTATGATAAAACTGATTGTGCAACCAAAATTTGAATTAAACAAAAAGAACATTAATTATGCTTAACGGACGTTACTCCTTTTTGACAGTTACATAATACTCAGCGCGGATCGGTTATCGCACTTATCCAATATAAAATTATACCCAATGCCATATCAACTATCAACTGCGGCAAGTTATACATAGAGATGATATATATAAATAGGCGATTGACGATTTGCGTTATGTATAGGTCCCGCCTTCCGCAGTTTAAATTATCCCTTGGCGGTATTGAAAAGTCAACAAACAAGTATATATATCAGCTTATGTTTTTTTGAACGTAGAGCTAATTTCTTTAATCGATACTATAACCTTCGTTCGCAAAAATGACAATAATTTACTTATACAAAAAATGCAATGAATGAAGTAACAGAATTTGAAATTCATTCAATATTTAAACAACTTTGTAATAAATTTGTTGTAACTGAATGAATAACTATCAGATAGGCTAAATATGCAGCAGTTCATTGAAAAACGGTGAGGAAACACCAGTACACACTAACTAACATTGCAAAATTTCAAATAGCAATGGATAAACGATAAACAGATGTATAGGAAATATTTGATGACATCTGATTACTTAATGGTTACAAATATAATCCAGGAGGATATCACGGTGAACTTAAAGTGTAAATAGGACAGAAAAACAGGAATCTCGTTGAGTACTTCATTAAGCAAAATTTCTATAATTTCAATTCTCAAGGACCATGGCGCGGTTAGATTTTTTCGATCCTCCTCCAAAAGTCTCCATGTTGTGAGAAATCTAAGCGTGGTCTCGAGAAAGGCTGGTCCAGGAACCTCGAAGGATCCTGGTTATTAGGCTGCGTTCCAGGTTTTCCAGACACTCCCGTAGGAGCTGGTAGGCTTTGCTCCTTGGTGGATTCGATTTTAGAATAACAGCTTTGGTAGCTTTCCCAGAAGGGACCGGAGACCAAGCGATAGAACTTCAGCCGTTGCTCTTCGCGAAACTTAATTTTGGCTGCTCTACTCAGTCCTTTAGGTTGGCTAAATAATGTATGGATTATCTTGATTAGGAAAAACAAATTATCATGGATAACTGTCTATTAAGAAAATATACTTACTAAAATATTGGCTCCTCCCGCACTTTCTTCATTGGGTCATACGCCAAGTGTCGAGGTGGTTCAGCTCCCCAATCTTCAATTAGTGGTGATAGTTCCGGAGGGCTGGAAATTTTATTCTTGGGAGCATATTTTTTTATGTCTTCCACTGAAAAATACCATTTTTTATAAAACTAAAGTATTGTAACAACGAACCAAGTAGCGTAAAAAACTATAAATATAAAAATTATTGTTTTAGGGTTCCATGCAAAAAATATTGCTTTAACTTACACTCATGTTTTATACATTTGTCCCGACCTGGACACTTCGAAGCATGATAGAATCCTTCGGATTCCGGGATGATGTGAAACTCATTCCAACGACAGTTTATGTAGCGTTCTGCCAGTCCTTGTGAATTTAGCCGATTCTTATGATTGGTCCTACATCTAGCAAGGTGATTGGACATTCGTTCTGATCTAAGTTATAAAATATTTGCAAGGTGTTTTAGCATCATGTAACGCACACAGTACCAGCTGAACAATAGAAATATAATTTAATAAACAACTTACAAAATTCGGTGACTATTATTGTAAGGACATTGGACAAGATATTCCCCAGGGGCCAAAGAAAAATTGATGTAATGTTCTGAAGCAGCGGAATCTGGCAAAACAGCCTCCGTTTCAGACAGATCCGGGGAGATTTTGTTGCTGTCCATGCTGCTCCTTTACTCTCTTCAGTCTTCAATCACAAATTCACTTATTAGACGAATTTCACACGGTTTACCTAAAAATTTTCTAAGATGTTCACCAACCGATCCGCAGAGCTTCAATAAATATTTTAAAAATATGATGGCTTCTTTTATTGTCCCAAGTGACGGGAGACATTTCCGGAGAGCTGTTCCCCAAGGCAATGAATGAACCCCCCAGATATCAAACGCAAATATGATTCGACGTCCTTCAAACGTTTCAATACGTTAAAATTGACTGTATATATTTTTTGTCCGAAGCCTTGAATCTAATTAGACTGTACTAATGGGCGAGATTTACAAAATGGATGCAGTTATCTCGAGCACCAACTGCAAGGATGCCAAAATTCGTAGAAAGGACAGGAGACGAGAAGGATTCAGCGTCGTCAGTACTGAATTTCATAATTTTAGTCACATCTGGTTTCTTCTCTAAGACTATTGACTGTTCTGAGTTCCAGGATGGAAAAATGACCACAAACAGCTCACCGTCTAATGAAGTGTAGAAGCAACAACACTTAATTTGGTCGTTTTGGTTTAAAGCACTGCCAATTACCGGTTTCGACCTTGATTTTAAAAGAAAATCATCAACCAAAGTCATTAGTTTCCCTGTGACAGCGCTCAGGATAAAGAGAGAGCCCTCGTGAGTTGAAAAAATCAACGAATTTCCATATAAAATCTTCTCAGAAGAATTGCGATAAGTTATATTATTTGGTATCTGCTGGTTAGCGTTGAATTTCCAAACCTAATTATTATAAAAATAAAAAGTATGTCATATTAATTCTTCACCCACAAATCATCTTCAAATCAGAGGTGAAATGTTGCATGCTAGGAAAGTATGGTTTGTACTTTTGCTCCATCCAACTCATTCAACGCGATAACGTTTCCCGTGGAATCTCCAAAAACGACAAGTTGGGACGTTGGAATGCGTGAAGGTGACGTTCTAATGTTATCATGACGGCTTTCCCAGAGAGGTTGACCATTGCACAGTAACCTCCATGCACATATTCCTTTCACTGTTACGAAAAAGATTGCATCACAGCTTATGGCGACGTGATTGGTCTGTAGGATGTAATGATCACACCTTCGTTTCCAGGAAATCGTTCCACTCTAGGGAATAAGCACCCATAAATCATTGAAGTATAATAATTGTGGTTAATCTTAAAATGGCCACCTTTTACGAGTAATTACGAAGGAAAATCTAAACTGAAAGCTTACATCCGCGTCAATACAAAATATATGATTTGACGCGTGGAAAACAACTGCTGCCCCATCTGGGCTTAAATCAGGAGAAGAACGGATTTCACCACCTCCACTTTCAAATGACCATTCAATATCACCGTGAATAACCGAGATTTTATACAGCTTGCCATCGTAGCATCCTACCATATTCAATGAAACATAAAACAGGAGAATTAAAATACAACAATAGAACAGAAATCAACAAGTCTTTCAATATAATTTTCGGGCGACGTGCATGGTTTTTCATTACCTAAATAAGCAAAGTAATACCGAGGGTGAATAGCAGGTGCTGATTCTATTCTCCCAGTAAATATTTTTTTCCAAACAAGACTATCTTCACTTTGTTGAAATGGACCTTCTGAAGCCTTTTCAAAGCTCGAGGATAATCTTGACATGCTGAATGCGTACAACGCACCGGAATGCGATCCAATAATGCATACTTGGGCTTCAGTAGCTTAAGTTAAAGAAAAAAATGGTATTCAATTTATCCATTGTAATGTATGCACATACACAAGTTATGGGAATAGACCATTAGAGCTAACTTACGATGCTCGGTAATCACGGGTGTAGCGTCAACGCATAGACCAATAGGGACTGAAATCATACTCCACTTTGGGGGAGTAGTAAGACGAAGCTTTGTCTCTGTTTCTATCTCCCTCTGGTCATTCTTGATTAAAATGTCCTCCTCACCATCCTCACTTCTATCCTCCTTTTCATTTACTTGCATGGATTTGAAATTACATTTGTAATTTACAAAATTTTCTACAACTTCAAAAAATGTATTTCGAACTTCCTTGAATGGTTTACTCAGGAGCTCACATTGTAGCCGTTTTTCATTCTCGATGTGGATTTTACTACCGAACTGCTGGATTCTATTAAAAAATTCTTCGACAAGTATCATCGCAGATATTGAAGTGCCGCCAGATGAAAGAAAGAAATCATAATCTGACACGGTGTCTACGTTCCTAGTACTGAAATTCCATAGCGAGTTAAATATCTGCTGAAATTGGTCGGAACTTATTTTGAAAGATTTTTCAACTAAAAATTTGGGTTCCCTAGGGTTAGAGAATCGCTGAGACAGTATTTTTTTCAGATCAACTTTCCCATTTGGACTTAGAGGGATATCTTCATGCAAAAAAATAATTTGATCGGGGAATTGGTCAAAAGATAAACGGTATTTGAGGTGTGAATATAACTGAGTGCTGATATCACTTAGGTCATGGTTATTATCACGCAGTTTAAGCAGCAAAACAATAGATTGCTCCCAATCGACACACCACGCATCTTGAAACATATTCATTTCCATTGAATGGGTTTCCAACGCTTCTAAATCTATTTTACATCCATTCCTTTTCCTCACTCTATCCAAGCGATCAATATAATGCAATTTTCTTGTGTTATTGTGTGAGCAAATTTCCACTAAGTCTCCAGTTTGAAAATATCGGAGGTTTTTATCCCCATTTAGTTCAAATGATTTAATAACCTTGCCATATTTTTCAGCAATCACTACACAAGCTCTTTCTTTTGTAAATCCAATCACAAGTTCTCCTTGTATCATATTATCCTTATTTCCACCTAAAATATCTAGATTAATTGAGCTCAACGGGTCACCCAAAAATATGGGGTCATCCGTTTTAAGGTTTATCTTCTCTACGGCTGCCCAACACGATACTTCTGTGATTCCATACACATTAAATATTCTAATTGAGGTCTCCTCTGGCAATACCTGCTGCAAAAACGTTTTGCTCACACATTTTTCCCCTCCTAAAGCTAATACTCTAAGGGAACTACCAAGACCTAAAATAGATTTTAGAATCGGAAGGTCAAAGCGTTTAAGGAAACTGGGTGTGCATTGCATGATAGTAATTCCTTCTTGAACAATCACCTTCGCCAGCTCTGAAGGCACTAATTTAATAGAATCAACAACAAACACGATTGTCGCTCCTGTTCCAACACTTGCAAATAAATCGATAATTGAAGGATCAAATGTGGGGGGAGCTATAGCGAGGATACGGTCCTTTTCCGTAATTTTAAATACTTTTATAAAGTCTACTACATTAATTACTATTGCGGAATGAGGTACAAGTACCAGTCGTCGGTTTCCAGTAGTACCACTAGTTCTCATTGCGTAAGCGTACTTAAAACTTGGAAATATTTTTTTCGGAGTGCATAACTCATCTTTGAGCTTGACTAAACAGAATACATCTCCTTGGAACAGGTGAATACGCATAGAAACAGATTCGAGACCACTGGCGACGTAATATTCCCGATCTGTAATAATCCAACTGATTTGAAGGATCTTCCTAGCTGTATGACTATCGCTGAATGATTTTTTGTATTCTAATGGAAAGAATCCACAGCCAGCTTTCATAATCCTAAGAAGTTGAAATTAGAAATCAATCAGGTAGAACTTTATAGACACGTAAAATTGTTTTCAAATAAATACTTGACATACTAATTTAAATCCTAAGCTCTGATATTTCTTATGTCTTACCCAATCATAACGGGCGGAAGGTTCACTCCAGGTTCAATTGCCATTCCAACAAAACCATTTTTCATAGAATGAGCCTCTAAAATATCTTTCACCACTGTGGCCTCTTTCGACACATCCTCATAACATTTTTCATCAACGACCTGTAGTACATCCGTCTTTTCCCAATGAGCTAAATTGATTCCAAGCTGACATTCTGGACATTCGGCATCTTCCGTCTGTTTGTTCCCCGCTGTCCATGCATGGTCTAAATTTTCGTTGTTCCAGTCGCTTTCTGACTCATCTAGATCAAAAACAATATTAACGAATTAATACTTCATATATACGAATATATATTTACGTAGGTTCATAGCTCATAAAAATTAAATCATAACCTCACCCCCAAAAATGAAATCCCCCCATTGAGTTTTGTTATCCTTTTTTCCTCGTAACTCTTCTTTGTTCACGTCATCGCTCCCAAATTTGGAAGTTAAAGAAGCCTTTGTTTCTCTCCGATGCCTGATTGCAATGTTTTTCGAGGTTTCCTCTTGCAATAAATCATACAACTTGGGTGCTAAAATTTTACGTCGCTTGTAAAGTTGTTCGGATTCCATCGAAATCCTTAAGGAAATAATGGTATCAACGACTAGTAAATTTTATGACAGGAAAATTAAGCTTTAGAAATAACTTTCGTTAAAGTATTCTAGTACTCAACAACGACACCAACGAAGACTTAAATGACAATAAAATAACAATGAATTAAGGGAACAAGTAGTTTGGAAAACAAAATAAGTGTTTTTTGAGGCATTCGCAGGAGAATTATGAACAAATACCAGAAAAGTGATCCAGAAAAGACATCACCACATGCAAGCAATACGCGATTTTATGCTTGTTTTTACAACAGGAAATGTATGAACTTCGCGGTATACGCAAGGAGATTTTGGATTCTCTCTGTATGAGTACCTTGCTTTATTTTTTATAAGGTTGCATTTTAATAAATATTTTGTTATGCTTCAATTGCTGGTGCGACTTCTGTGACCTTATCAGTGATTAAGGTTTGTATTAATGTATTAGTTTATGTAGCTAGTAAATTTGCAAGCTATTAGTCGGAGACAGTGCTGCGCTCTGCCCTACGATTGAATGGAATGTGGTAACCAAATTCCAAAGTTGCATTTGTGGCATAAATAAAACTGCCTTGCATTCCTTTATTATTTTTCAAAGCAGCTGTCTTGTGTAAAAGCCAGCCTTTAGAACATTTTGATGTAAAGTAGCTTAAAAGGTTAAACACTAAAACCGCTATTTATTTTCTAGCAAAATAGAGCACCTTTTTAGAACCAGCCTCCCCCATAGGCCCCATATAATAATGAACCAAATATCAGCACAAGTATATGGTATTGAGACAAGTCCAAAATTTCCAATTGAAATTTTATATGCTTTAAAAAGTTAGCTGGAATAAATTAGAGAAAATATAGAATCCAAGCGAATTTTTGCTGAAGCAGTCAATTTAATTTTTTAAACGTCTGGAAATGTTCAAAATATTGTCCAATGTGTAGTGAAAACATTTTTGCGAAAGTAAGTTCTCTAGAGAATATATCAAATATCAAAATCAACGAATTCGTCAGGTTGTATTTTCATGCTCGCGTACTTGGTTTGCATTTAAGTACTAACCAAACTTTTACTTCCATAAAAAATGTTTAGCTGTCTTATCCAACTGAGTTTAAAAAGTAAAATTTTCAAAAATAGTGTATTAGGGGAGTTTCACCTAATTTTCCAATTACTTGAGGACGCTATAAAAATGTTCATGTTACTTACACAGAGAAAAGTATTTATGTAGCAGCTTCATCATTACACCTTGAATATTTCATAATATCAAGTTTTGTGATTACATGTTAAGTTTGTAGTTAGAGAATCATTCTGTTGTTCAAGATCCGGTTTTAGGGTAGACAAACTTATTGTTAGTTAATGTTAGAAGCATATTATTTGGATGTTTCACAAT
The DNA here is from genome assembly GCA_034693705.1 of Spatulosminthurus flaviceps. Classification (NCBI taxonomy): domain Eukaryota; kingdom Metazoa; phylum Arthropoda; class Collembola; order Symphypleona; family Sminthuridae; genus Spatulosminthurus; species Spatulosminthurus flaviceps. The sequence goes on along the minus strand of JAQFXU010001987.1, from coordinate 4,145 downwards.
TTTTAATTTTGGAGAACTGTAGTTTGGGTCTGAACAACAAGAAATACCATAGCATCTAAGTATTTTACTATTTGCGTAAAATACTTCATGTATCTGTATTTCACAATACATAGATTGAATTGAATAAACTATGTTTAATATGTTTCATTACTTTCCTTTATTGTGAGTATACACTGGCTGGTATATACACAGCTTCACTTTGCTGGTTGACACGTCATGGCTCTCGACCGCAAGCAATCTGTCTCCACAAAAGTTTTGAAACATGTTTAAATAATTAAAAGACTTTGTGTGCCTTATTAAATGACAAGTGCTAGCTAAGTAAGCGCTCTTTCATCATTTCGGTTCCCTTCCGTCCGTCTATACCTACACTCTACACCACCTACGCAGGACCGCCAAACTCCACAGCCTGAGGTTCTCAAGATAATCAAGAACATGGATTTATAAGGCAATACATATTGTCTAAACTGACATTGAAAATATGTAGATATTTTAAGTCGGATTTCCATTAAAAGTCGTGTGCCGGAGGGGGAAGAGTATGTGTTGCCCAAGTAGGAGTTGCCTGATGAGAACTTATAGATCAGACCTTGTTGTGGGAACGAAGCCTAAAGTAAGGTGTCTGTCAAAGTCAAAACAGATGTCAAAAAGGCTTCTCGCGGTATGGAATTTAGTCTTATAAAGTGCGAAGGTAGAACCGGAAGATTTTCTTTGAATTTGTTCCATTTAAATAAAGGTAATTTTATATAAACACAACTGCTTAAAACTTTGACGATTTTAAATAACTTTTAAGATACAGATACTACAAGATGTTCTTTCTCATTTTTACAGCATTACTTTCTTGTCTGGTACTGCAAATTGTAACAATGTCAGCGGCTGTAGAATCACAATTTTTGCCAACCGGCATTTTGAGAACAGGAAATGCGGAATTTTCTACGTCTTTGTATAAGGTGACAATAATTGATTTGCGTCATATATGTGTTTGCGCAAAATAAATTTTAAAAAAACTGATCATTTGTGTCCACCGTGTTGGAAAAAATGAACGAATCCCAGTAACCAAAAAACTATTTTAAGGTAGCTTAATGGTTATCTATATTTATTGTTGCAGGAACTTAGGAAATCGTCTTCAGGAAACTTTGTGGCATCACCAATTAGTTTGAGTGTCGCATTGGCCATGGTAAAACCGGGTAGTGAAGGTTTATCGTCTCAGGAGATAGCAACTGTATTGAAATTTCCACAAGAAAATAATGCATTGCTGGAAGGTGTGAAGTTGCTGCTAGAATCATTAAATGTGTGTGAATAGTGGTATAGTGTAATTTGTATGAGTTAAAATTGATTGTACATGAAACATGAAAAATTGATTTAAATACTAATTTAATGAGCGAATGAACAAGTAATTTATTGATGTTGGTGTGATATTTTATGAGCAGGAATTCGGTGGAGATACCCTTTCCATGGCCAACAAGATTTACGTTCAGGGTGGTTTCGATTTGAAAACAGAGTACTCATTGGCTTTGAAGCAGTCCTTCCAAATTGTACCCGAGCAGCTTGATTTTTCGAATGCAGCCAACGCTGCTGACGAAATAAATAGATGGGTGTCGGAAGCGACGAAAAATAAAATCAATCATTTGTTTGACAAAAGTGGGTGTTCCTTATAATTTTTATATTTAATATTACGTAGCATTTCTGCCAAAATTAATCAAATTATTTCCATGGATTAACTGAGTATACTTCACAGGTATTTTTGATGACAAAACCCGAATTGTGCTGGTGAATGCTTTGCATTTCAAGGGAAAATGGCTTCATCCATTCTCTCCGGAGAAAACTTCAAAAGAAGCATTTCATGTTACCAAAACTGAAATTATTCAAACCGATATGATGAGCCAGGGATCTCAATCCTTAAAATATGGCCAACTTGAGGAACTGAATTCTCGCGTATTGATTTTGCCTTTTGAGGTATTCGCCTGGTTATCAGTTCTAAATAAATTATTGCTCACTATTTATAGGCAAAAAATGACGAAAATGTAATAGTGTTTATTGTTTAGGGCGGTATCCGTACAATAAATAATGGTGTAAACATTTTTGATTACTATTTCTTTATACTTCCATTGTCTTTCCAGACCAGAAATCTCTCTATGTTGATACTGCTTCCCAATGAGGTCGATGGAATTGATGCATTGGAAGAGAAGCTCAAAGGAACAAATATTCTAAAAGCTTGTCAACAAAAGCTAATAACTCAGAAGGTGGAGGTTAGCTTGCCCAGATTTAAAGTGGAATCGTCCTTGGATATGAAGAAGATATTAGAAAATGTAAAAATTACTATGAAACCAACCAGTATATAAAGAAAACGGACAGCATGAAAAAATATGAAGCAAGTACTAATTATACTTTATTTTATTTACAGTTGGGTTTGAAAAGTATTTTCCATGCTGATACTGCGGAACTAGGAGGAATTTTCCAAGTAGAGATACCCGATCTAAAGGTGTCGGAAGTGATTCAGAAAGCTGTAATAGAAATAAATGAAGAAGGTGCTGAAGCAGCTGCTGCCACAGGTAAAAATTATATAATCCCAGGATAATTTTCTTTAACTTTGGCGAAGTTTTATTTGGGAGTCACTTGTACCGTGAACTTACATGGAAAAATGATTTTGTTACTGTATATACAATCTTATGACTAATGAGTTTTTTTTTTATTATTTTAGGTGTCCACATTCGTCGTACGAGAGCTTTAGAAATAGCAGAAGAGTTCAACGCCAACCATCCCTTTATTTATGCTATTTTGCACAGTGAGACCCCCGAATTACTGGAACCGGATACTTCAATTCTGTTCTACGGAAGCATCAGGAATCCAGCAGCAACAACAGACTCTAAGAACAAAAAAGATGAATTGTAACTGCACCTGAACTGGTTAAGGAATGTTGGTTACCCGCAGTGTGCTTTAACAACCAAACCCTATTAGAGTTATGTACATGCATGCTCGACACCTTCAATAATTGTTACAGGCATGTTTGTTTCAACAAAATCGCATGTTAGACGCAGAAAGATTTCAACGACAGACCACACCGGTCGTCTCTCTCTAAACTAGTAAAACTGTAACCCACGAATATTTATGCTCATAAATTTGGTATGCATCATACATCAGCTTTCAAAGTATGGTTTATGTCAAGTTACTATTTATGAATCTCTAGTTTTCTTTAATTAATATGCTTGTATTAATTGTAGGCATGTAGCCAGTTATTAAGCTCCGTAAAAAAAAACAATACTAATGACCATGAGCAACCACATGTTAAAATGTCCTAATGATTTTTCATCTGCAAATCCCCAACTCAAAGTTTTTATGAAAATTCAACTCCAATGAATCATTCAAAGTAACGCCTTTGATTATTTTAATTACTTACGAAGGTGACATTGCAGCAAATTTCGCATAATTTCAAGTATATCAATATTCTTTATTATAGTTATGAGGCTTTACAAAGTTGTTGACAAAAAGTTCATTTACAAGTATTTTACTGCATTCAAATTACAAATAATAGTTTACCAGTCCCCCCGAAACCATTAATAAATTACAACTTCACTACTCACTACATAATTGACTGTAGCGTCAAAATGAGCGCAAATAAGTATTTGCTTTAAATTAAATATATATATATATATTATATATATGTCTACAAAACTTGATAAAAATACATGTATGCAAGTCTGTACATTATTTCGCTTACTATTTATATACATAATCCTTTAAACATCAGTAAAAGTATTAAATTATATAATGATCAAGCATCTACAAAAAAAAGTAAATAATACATAAATAATAATACTTATAAAATTAATACTTTTGTGAGTAAACGAGAATAATTACACTGTTAAAAGTATACACGTTAATCTTACAATGCCTCTGAAATTACAATAAGTACTACGAGAACATAACAGTATCTCTAAGCTTACTTTACTTTGCTAACTGTGCGTTGGTACAGATCAAAGTTGCAAAAAGTTGAGGGATCATCCCACGGATCATTTTGAGGATTCAACTGTGAGAAAAACCAAATTGAATTCATATACATTAATAGTCAGTCTATCATTATATTGAATCTTTTTTTTAAATTCCACATGGTTTGCTGTGTTCAAATTACGCACTGTAAGTACTAACCTGTA
>JAQFXU010001986.1:0-23815 GCA_034693705.1 Spatulosminthurus flaviceps | reverse complement strand
TATGGTGGTTGTTATTTCAGTTTGCTTTTAAGCAATTCGTGCATTAGACCACTTTGCTTCTCCAGCGACGATATGCAGATACTTCTTCAGCAGCAGTGGGATGGGTAAAGAGTATGAGAAGTATGAACTCTCATCTGAAAGTAGAGCTGTAAATCTTTATTACCCGAGACCCGAGACTTGGTGTGTCGTTCAAAAAGTAAGTTTTGAATGTTTTTTGTAAGGTCTAAACTCCATGATACTACTGAAGTCATCAATTTTTCCAGTAGCGTATTTCACGGCCTATCGGCTTGAATGACATCATGTGAGAAAAACGGAGAGTAACAGCGAAGAAAATAGCAAAATAGAATAGAACTTCTATGAAGTGTAGTCGTCTCCTGCCTCTGTCGAATCAAATAGTTGAGGCGTGTACCATATGGAGTGGAGCAAAAAAGGCGAACATGCTACTAAGGAGTATTCAGCGTTGTGAGACTAAGTTAGATATCTTGTTAAGAACATGACAGAGAATGTACATCAGTCGTATTTATCAATACAGTATGTATGTATGAAAATCTTTGTAATCTGGCTGGCTGAGTTTTTAAAATATATATTGGAAAGTTTCTGGACCGGGAAACATATTTTTCATATGTTTTCAGCAGTTTCAATTTATATGTGTGCCTCGTGGCTCTCTTTCCTTGTTTGGAGGCACACAAATAAACATGGATTTCTGACATGATTTCCGTTGCCTTCTTATCTCATTTTGACTTTGTAATAGAAATGATGATGTGATCCGAATACGAGGAGGAAGATTCGCGATTCTGTAGCTATCTCGCTAGTAGTGGGTCGCGATGTCCACACTTTGCCATCATGTCGACCTCTCGTCAAATAATAGTCGCCCCAATGTAGATTCAGTTTCTTAAATATCTTCTAAGTAGAGAAGATCTAGCATTAATTTAGCCGAGCAATCGCCACAGTCAGAATGTAAAGCATCCAAGGACGAGAACGAGAAGTAAAAAGCGAAAAGAAAGAATTATGAAGACCAGTCACCTGATCACCATTCGAGCAATGTGTAATGCGTTCTGAAGGTCGTTGCCACTCATATTTCTCCTCTTTTACCACTCTCTTTACCTTTACCACAGCGATTTCGGCGATCTGTCGTGTACGAATTTTAAATGCGTAGGAAATTGTTTGGGTTGTTTTTGTGAAAAGCTAATTTAATGACATATGATAGCCATTAGTTTATTGGGTTTGGGTATTGAATGAATTTTCTGGGTTCTTCTCGCTTTTGAAAGGGTTTCTCGGTTTTGTCATTCTTTCGTGAATGTGATTCCTGCTAAGGCTGTCCAGTTTAATCAAATGACTGTCGCTTATGATTCAAAACTACTTCTATAAGTTTGGAAACAACTATGCTATATTTTTTAATCTAGTCAAGGTAAATTCTTTTCTCCTTTTTATTTGAGCGGAGTTATTGTTTCAAAAACAAGACAGGATTTTTTCGGTACATTAGCCTAGCACGTTGAGTACTCAATGGTGGCCCTCTCATTTTCAGATGAGGAGAGAGTGAACTAGCGAGAGCTGTGGAATTTTTTGCTGTAGCTATTTCGATGGAGAATAACGAGAGAGAGAAAGCGAGAGTGAGAAGTTAAGATAGACCATGCGTAGAAACTAGACGGATGTACCAATTCGTTATTGAATCACTTGTGCTCGCCTGAGCTCTACTGTCACATTCGTTCTCCAATCGCTCAAACATACGCTTTTCGTCGCAAAATATTGCTGTAGTGTCATTTCACTTTCTTGTATTATATCCACGGTCGTCCTGCTTTCTTTAAAGTTTTTTAATAAACTTTGAGTCGTACCTTCTTAATAATGTAGGTAACGGAAGAGCCGAATGAGAAAAATAGTTCCAATTTTTACACGTTTCTCCTTTTTCGCCTCTTATATCTGTTGTTGCCGATTCCGGTTCATTCTTGCTCATCCGTATCTAACTAGAAACCTTGGAAAGTTAAACTGAGTGAACATTTGCATCGTCTCGTCACTTCTTCCATGTTCGTTTGGAAATATCCTGATCTTCATAAAAATATCTACTTTCTGTGTTTCTGCTTTGAAGCTCTTCGTAGTGATTTTTTGTAGAAAAATGTAATTTTGGTGTTAATGATTGAATATCGTTTCATACCCAATCTATATACTAAGAAATAAACTTAATTGTTAACTTGAGGGAGAATTTGCCTGAAAGTCGCTTGAGGCAGGAAACTTCGATTTTTGAAATTGTTTGGGGAGAAGTCCAACAATAAATTGCCATGGATGTGGATAGTTGGATTGAGAATCTTATCCAAAGAAACTATATTCTTCTCTCAGCCAGAACAGGTCTCCCGGTAGTTTTAATCGTGGGCGTGTAATCACATTTTTATCCCTATATTGAACGCGAATATATTTGTGAATCTGTCTGTGATTGAAACTTGATCTTCAGTTGTTAATATTTGTATGGCTGCAGACTGACGTTAAGTGTGGTATCCCGGACAGAAAAAATTTAAGTCCCCCTTCTTTGTCTCTGGTCATGTTACTCCACTATACTATGTCCTCTCCTCGTGTATTCTTATGTGAGAATAAACTAGCGTTGTGTCGGCACAAGAAAAATTGTCAATATTTGAGAATTCAGTTTAAGGAATGGAAAAAAGTATGGCTGTCTCGTGTTTCAACTTAACCAGCCAGTTCCAAGGAAACGCAAACATTTTCCTACCATACCCTCTTGAGTTTGATTTTTATGGTTATCATGTTAAATTTGATATTATTGTTGACTCTTGGTCGGTAGACTTGTGCTATGATCATCAAAGTTAACAATATGTGTAAGTCTATAGACAGTGGAACTTTCCTTCGCAAAATGTAATGGATACATTTCAAAGAAAGGTTAGTTGGGAAGTCCCCCCTTGTTTAAAGTAATCATCTATAAAGGCGAAGTCCATGTGAAAATACTCAGAGAAAGAACGAAAACAATACATTGAAATTGTTTATCTACGCCCGCCATCATGGAATTTTCTGAGCTTTCAAATAATCGATTTTAGTAATAATTATTTTTATTCTTTTATCCTCTGGAAAGTTATATGAGCCTGTAAAAAGCTCACTCCAGCCATTTTGTCAGCCTGTGACTTCGGTTTTCAATGCTCGAGTTCGAGAGGCTCATGCGAACCAAAGTGAAAGTACTCCAGAAAATATGTTCTCGTATTTTACAGAGAGTTTAAAGGAAGCATTAATTAATACCGGAGGAAATGTATAATTTAAGAAGAGGTGGACTCCCATGGAAAAAGGAGTAATTCTTACTTGAGCGAGCTAAAGATTTTTTCGAAAAGTTTACCACTATCTGCGTGTCACGAGGGGAAAGGAAAGTCTTTTTTGTGACGAAGTTGCCGGTGTTGGCGTGTTTCAATCCGAGCCGCTTGTAGTACATAAAAAAGTACTTGAGATTTTGCTTCAACGGTGTGTACAGTGTGGGTGCTGAAATTGATCCGGAATTTAAATGGAGTACCCTGCTCCTTTTTATCACCCGGAGTATTTGGATTACGTCCCTCCGCCTTGTCCAATCCATAATCCAATGCCCAATGGTTACTTACCGCAGCAGCACCAACACCAGCAACAGCAAGTTCAAGTACAGGTCCATCAACATCAGAAACATCATCACCAGCACCATCATCCACACCACCACCATCATCCACATCAACATCACCATCAGCACCAGGCAATCATACTAAATTACTATCACTGTGTATACCGCATTTTTTATTTTTATCGTAGCATTATACTGATTTTTATGCCAAGTAAATTCTCATAAATTATGAGAGTGTATGTAGGTCAATCTTTGGACGAAGAAAAGTGACCATGTAAAGTTTACGAAAGTTTTCTGGAAAATAGCTAGGTACTGTAGAAATATAAGCTATTTTAAGATAAATGTGGAAGTGGAATCATAATATGGTTCTGCGAGTTGACAGCAACAAGATGGTAATGATGTGTAGGAAGGAAAAAAATGAACTTTATCCTAATTCAATTCAGAATACCACAGAAGTTAAGAGATTGTTTTTCTCCTTGCGTTTAACGGGGAAAACTTTCATCTCCTGTACTCATATGTACAGAATGATCCAGTTTACGAAGGCTCTGCTCACTGAAGATTACAGCGATGAGCTAGGAAGGGAGAGCAGGGAGCTTGGATTCCTTCTCGATTTGTCAGACCTTCACCCACATACGTAAAGTAGCTATGGATGAAATCTAATATAATGAAATGGCAAAACGATTACTTCCACTTGGTCCCTATTCTGACTTCAACTCTATATTTTGATGCTTTTGTCTGGTAGAATGATTTGGTTGCATTGAATTGCATAAGTTGCGCATTGCGATGTGGATTCGATATGTAGAGAAAGAGAAGTACAGACTTTTCAGTCCCATACCCCAATTGTATTCCGCACCATGATCAGGAGAATATGTTTACTTTACTACTGGTTTTCAGTGTTCATACTCAGTGCTTCCCTCCTTCCTTTTATTCCATGCAGAATTGATATGGATATCTCAAAAAATTGAGCACTTCTGAGTCGACTTTTCTTTCCCTGCAATAATGTGGCTTTCTTTGACTTTTTCGTTGACTCACGTTTATCATTCTGCAGGAAAAAGGGGAAAGTTTTATGGGAAAAACAAAATAGCGATGAAGCAGTATGGCACCCTGAATTGGATCATGTTGGGAAAGTGTCAGTATTTCGGTATTTTTGTTAGCCGAATTGGAAATGTGGTGGCGGAATAGCTAGTAGTTACTTATTCCAGATTCATCTTCCTACCCCTAATTTAGGACTTGTGTGCAGCTGCAAATTTTTTCTGAATAAGTGTAAAGGTAGAGATTATTTACAAGTTTCTGGCTGTAGAAATAATGCTCCTGAATAATTAAAATTGGAGTCAGTCAGGTAGAGATTTTAAAAATTCATTTCATTCTGGAGTGCATTTACAGAGGAAAAGAGGAAATTGTTCTACACAGAAATTAATGGCAAATGTCATTTTGCTACTCTAATCCGGAAACCAAGAATGAATCTTCTTGCGCGTTCCCATATTGCGTAACATTAACTTTTCCGTTGTGTCCATTCCAACTTTGTAGCTCTTTGCTCATGGGTGAGTGAAAAAGAGGGAGAGAAAGAAAGAGGAAAGGAGGGAATGATTGGACACTGGTGTGTAGTAAAAGCGTATACTTATGAGATTCGTATTATGGAGAGAAAGTTTGTGTGAAAAACCGTTATCAGTTGTCTGCAAAATTTACTTCGCTTGCTTGCCCTACTTGTGCTGTGTTCATGTATGATTGTATTATCAAACTTAATTTTATTTATGTATGTAGACTAACATTTGGTTTAAATTAGTTTCCAAGATGTTTCTAGCTTGTTATACGTTCGCAGGATGTAATGGCAAATCATGTACATGTGTTTTTTATATTTGTCTGTAATATGTGAATGTATTCTTGGCCAAACTCGAGTTTTTTCAACTATGTGGTTACTGTGGAATGCAAAAACTGGACGAATAGCTATTTCTCCTCTTCAGAGTTGTTTCCTTTCTTAGGCATCGTATCTCTGCTTATATCTGCCACCAGATTTGCATTTTTCTCACTCCCTTCACTACCACAGTTTTGCATGTATTCGAACGTTGAGTGTTTCTCGCTTTCGTAGCCATTACAATACTTACTTGATGTTTCACTGCATGTTAGTAGCAACACACCATCACTATAAGTGACTGTATGAAACATGCAACAAAAATAGGAAGTTTTGTTTTTGCTTTTCGACTCGAGGTTTTACGAATATTGCTGAGGGGGGACGGGTGTAGTGGGAATAAATATAATCGAATTAATGAGAGAAAGTAGTAGAAGCTCAGTATGATAAAACTAATATAATGGATGTGCAGGCATAAAGAAAGAGAGAGGGATAAATCTCGTAGTTTTACCGAAGACGGTTGGCGGGATAAAATAAAAGCAAAAGGAAGCGTTTCCTCACCGACAGTTGCGATTCCGAATAGATAAAGCAGAGAAATCCTTCTCCTGTCAAATTCGGTTTTGATTAGAAAAGCTTGAATGATCTCGCAGCTTCATGTTTTCCATCCGTTACACTTTCGTTATTGGCAAGGTTCAAAATGTGGCATGCCGGTCGATGTATTCATTTGAAACTATAAGAGTAACCTTAATAAGGTATTTGTTCCTTAAGCCGACCTGTATCATTGTGGGAGGGTTTGATATGAAGTGAACCGTGTCGAAATTACGCATATAATTTTTTCCATTCGTCAGAGCCGTTAGTTTACTTGTTTACTAAACACAACGGGAGAACGATTTAAAGATTTGCGAATTCATAAATCAAAATAAATTACGATGGTAGACATTCCCTTGTTTTTTGTTCGTTGAACTGGAAACCTACATTCACCCCAGGAGTTAAAATAAAGAACTTATGAACGAAGTCGAAATTTAGAGGAGTTTTGGAGTTCATACAAAATAAATTGCAATTCAAACCAATCTGTATACATTGAAGTGACAAGGCGCTCCCTTTAGACTAGAATCCAGGACTAGGAGCGTAAAACACAATGGATAACCACAAGAAATTCGCGCTGGCTAATCACGTTTGTAAGACAAGACTAAGGCATATGATTAGCTAGAATAGTTCTAGATTCGTATTGAAGGAACTGAAGCAGTTCCTTGGAGAAATAATAGAAGGATTAGTGAGTAAACAATGTAGTGAACCATTAATGAACGTTAGTAGAAAACAGTTGGGCAGGGAGAAGCACGGAAACCAATAATACATTTAAATGGTAGTTGTAAAAAGTGATGGAATGATAGAATATATACATACATTTTCTTGGAGAAAGTTAATAAAAAATACTATTTTTCTACAGTTAAATACATCATAAGCTAATTTCAGCATTAATAGTATCTAGTTTTAATAATTATCCACAGATAGCCTGACGACGAATACGGTAGATGACCGAAAGCTTGCTATTAGATTAAGCATAGCGGAGTGCCTATAGATGTAAATTCTAATAAAATGGTTGTATATGTTACAGGTCTAGTACGTACGATGCAATGCATAATAAATGTAATTGTGGCTACTCATACATACATAGACAATCTTTCTCTTCGCTGGAAACTGTGCGTTGTTGTGCACGCGAAAATTGTGTGTGTAAACTCGCGTAAAATAGTAATTAATAAAAGACTGTTTGCTGCATCATTTCTAGTGTAATAAATGTTATCACCCATTGGTAGAATCGTTGTATAGCAAGGTCTGACAAAACAAGTATGTAATTAAATATTGTAAGTTGACATAAGGAAAATTATCTTTGAAGTTTATTTTCCTGTCCTGCTCTATACTACGTTACTATCGTCCAGACTGCCTTAACTATTACTGCTTTGGTGTTACCATTTCCAGTATAAAAGTCAAAAAGATTTTCCGAAGGTATTACCTCAGAGTTGGAAATTAGGTGGTGGAGCGCTCGCAAGGTTCATACCTTCGCCTATCGCTGCTCTGTATGTTAGCGAGGCTGGCCTCAATTGTGGTCATCTAAGTATGTATACTGTAACTATTATTTATTTATTTGTGAAGAAGTACTTGCCTTTGTGTTTTGGTAGTTTATGTTTGGTTGGGATTGTGTTTATAGAATTGTCTTGCCATAGTTGCGATACATTATGCTCCAAACCAAACATAATTCATTCAATGCTACTCATGTGTCAGGTATCTAAGGATGATGGGCAACGGCGACAAATCCTCTCAGTTATTATTGCAGTTCGATTCAGTTCAGTTCAGTTTTATTGTTCTTGAATCAGACTCGTAGACTCGTCAGCAGTAGCACTGTCGCAAAAATGTATTTTATAATTGACAGTTTGTAGTTGTATGAAGTGATATAGCACTAAAATTGCAAAGATAGGCGCTCTCGCACACCTGTCTGCATATTCAGTATAAAGTAGCTGGCTTGTCTAATCCTAATCTTGCTTCTTCTCCTTAGTGTTTAAGTCCCTTATCGTTTTAAATTTCCTGGTGTGCCCAATCTCTGTTTAGCGTACAATTTATGATGATCCACTCGGCCAGGTTGTGTAGAAGATGGACGCGCGTTAAAGTGAGCTTCGTTGTTACAGTCGGGCGTTCGTTGGTATCGTTAAAAATCACTGGTAGATAGTATAGTAGTATAATTATTATCGAAAATTATTATAAAAGAAACAAAAAAATCGTTGTCCTCTATCCTCCTCCTATTTGTACGTGCCTCTGTTCGTTGTCGCTCGTCTAATCCACTTTCAGAACGAAAAAATTAAAATTATTTCCAGAATTATTCAGGATAAAATTTTCTTTAGCATCTAATTGTACCACTAAAATCCTCATTCGAAACTGTGTTTGACGAGTTTATTCTGCCAAAAATGTCTGTACACATAGATATAGACTGACAGTAGTCTGTCTGATAAAACTGTTGTTGCTATATTACAGAATTAATTTTTCGGTTCTTTGCAAAATAGTATATCTGATAAAATAATTGTTGCATTATTACAGAAATAATTTTTGAAATATTGGTTGAGAAACTTATTTCAGACTGATTTTGTGGTGATGCTTTTACCTGCAGTTTTAAAAAGTGAAATCTGCTTTGGGTATGTTTTTAACAAATCAGTTCCTTATAGCAGTGGTAAGTTGTAACGATACTTCAGACGCGTTGCAAATGGAGTCCGTGTAAGTTTGAACGTACGCAGTGGTAGAAAAAATAGCAGTGGGAGTGTTAGTTTGGTATAGGAAAATAGTATTCCAGCTCATTGTTGAGTTTTCTGGTGTGTGGCATATCAATTATATTGAATAGAGGCGGATTGGAAGAACTGGAGAGCTTAATTTTTCTCTGCTCTTCTGCATAAAATCAGACCTCGAGAGACATGGAAGAGTCAGAGAGAATGAAGTAGGTGGGTCGTGGACTAGAGCAGTGGTAGTAAGATCGGGTTAAAGGTCCTAGCTTTTAGCATTTTCCCTTGTACCTTTTGGCTTATGCATTATTCGGTTTACTGAAAAGAAAGTTTGTCGTCTACTGAACGTGTATACCTTAGCTGTATGTATGAACCGTATTCTTTCACTACACATTACTTGTAATAGTACAGGCGATGGTGAAGTAATGCATGTATAATAGTGAGTATGGGTAAAATAAGTTCAGCCCCTTGCACGGGTGAAGTAAAATGTGGAATAGAGGATTCTCAATGACATGATGGCTTTGCAAAGTGGGTCGGAACGGAAAACTCTGACGACTAAGAAATAGCTTGGATTAGGTGAGACAGATGTGTTTCTTGGGAGTCTACTTACGTATTAATATAAGAGGAGCAATCCTGTTTTTACAAGGCACATGTGTGAGTCCTGGATACATTCCATTGCATTGAACATCGTAGGGGTTGCTTTTTTTCGACCTGTCCTTGTTTTTAATGGCATCAAGGTAACATCACTTTCTCCCTCCGAAGCTCTTTCCTTACTTACTCGTTTGTGGAGTGTGACCTCCAAAAGTTAAAACAAGAATGTACACGGTCAAGCACATAAACGTCCAAATGGCTACTAATTACTTCGGCATTGCTGTACTTGAAGTTCCTTTTTTTGACGAGCAAAAATAATCTTGATTTGGTAGATTCTTTTCACTTATTACTGTATGAATGCGCATAGTGAAAGAGACGAACTTTTTGCTTTCCATTCGCGGTAAAACTTCAGTATTATTACGACTTAGTTACTTTTCATCTTTTCGAATTAATTTTGGTCTCCTGCAATAGTTTCGGCTCCCCCGGCGTTCCTGAGGATTCATTCCTGTGTATGAGAATTCCTAGTAGAGAAGTAAATCATTGGAAACAATGTAGTGTCATTGTTTTTGTTAGGAGAGAATTGGATGGTAGAGAGATGAGGAACGATCCGAATGATCCAAAAACCTCAAATACGTAGTCGTATTCTTGGCTAATACTTAAGCCTTGCTCCTTTGGGCTTCCCTGTGTTACTCCCTCTGTCTTTGCTCTTTTCTATTATGCTACGAAGCTACATCTTTGTAATAATATGGGTTGTAAGTTTAGAATTAATCGAATAACGATGTAGGGAACCGTCGTCTTTCCTTTCTCTCTACAGTAATGTATATACATACGTTCATTTAGAAGTGCATAACAAATTTATGCTTACTATTAGAAACAAAGATGATCTGTATAACAGCGTAATCAGCTAACAGGGATAATATCCTAATAATCTATATGCGCCTATTTATCTGTATAAGTGTTTTTAGCATGCGGGTGGGGTAAGACAAGGCTGAGCAGTTGAAGATATAACAATTTACTGCCCATAAGTCTTTCTGAACTCTGCTGATGCTGATAAATGTCTGTATGAACGGAGAGGGAATCTTCTTATGTGCATATAGACGCATGGTGATGGGAATAGGAATGTGGAGAGTTATGAAAGAAGTTTGAGGATCAATGGTTTCTGTGCTGTTTTCTATGTTGGAAAAGCTGCGGTCGTACATACCCAGATGCCGAGTGTAGGTGTGGTTTCTGCGAAGAAGTACAATTAGTAGTAGCTCTATAGCATAAAAAGCTGTAGTGTATGTAGGAATATGAACATTCTCTTGAGCCATATCACCTGTCTCGGTTTTGAAACTAACTTTTGTCGTAGGAATGACATTGTTCGTGTGGATTTGCTTTTGGTCGCCTGACTGTTTCACACACGGGCGACACTGGATGTGCATGGTGGATAATCTGTTTAAGTACGGGAAAATGGCAGAAATTAATAGTTGATATGAATGGGGTTACTTTATGGAAGAATCCTCTTGGTACTCTTTCTATTTGCTCTTATTTCCTTTCTGTCATCATATGGGTGTGTGTTATGAGAGCATTAACATAAAGAATAACATAAGTCTTCTATATGTAGGTTTAGTTATGCTAAACTTCATCAATATACACTTTATTCGGGATTAAAGGAAGTCGCTCTAGCGTAAGTGTAGATGTAGCAGGTGTTTTCTCACATGGAAATAATAATTAATTTACGGCGGTTTCACATTGACATGCAGATCTATTGTCTAGTAAAGTTTTTAAATCAAATCCGACCCTGGAGTTAATGCTTAACAAAATAGCACTTCTCCATTTTATAACTCCATCAGTTTTCATAATCCATACGAATGACTCAGTAATTATCAACAGATCATTTCTTATTAGGAGGATGAGGAAGATAACCATTTCGTACATTCACCGTCATCCCTGCGTCTATTCCATACTCCGAAAACCCGGCTATCTTTACTATCCCGAGACCCCCTGGATCTAAACTCGGCCAAGGGTGTCTTATTGGCCCTCACAGACACCCCCCTTCGTTTTTGCCCTTTTTCCGGCCAAGACACCCCATGTGTACCAGGTCCTTTTCGGAGTATGGTCTATTCATCTCCACTCTTCTCAAGTTTTCCTCCCCTGATTTGTACGTTTTTTTAGCATAAAAAATGAATCGGGGTTTTCCTTGTCTTTTTTTCACCTTTAATACTTTTTATTTCAAGCAAACTTTCATGTTACAAATGCATAAGGGCTATCCCCCTTATGCAAGGAGACAAAACACCAGGCGCAGAAGAAAATTTACAATGAAGAAACCCTTGTAAAATTACAATTATTATTGACTAGAGTCTTATATCTATGTTCATTTGATTTATTTTAAAAAGTTAGACAGAAAGTCTTTGAATTATTATATGGTGATTTCCAAAAACACTTATTGTATGGGGGACCCACTTTAGGTCCTCTCAAATTCCATCTTTACTGGCTAGACCTTGAAAAAATTTTAAAAATAAATCAATTTTCCTTTTAAAATCAATGATTTTTTGGTGTAGACATGAAGCGTATGCATAGTTCAAATCAGTGCTGGATGATTTTATGTTATATTGTATAGAAAGAAAAGTAAGTTAATTCTTTAATGCTATATTCGTTTCTGACCACTTTATTTATCCCTTTGGATCATTGTCTCTCAAATTAAAATTTTAGAAATAAAAGAAAAGGGGGAAGGAGTCAGGGTTACGACTACTGACAATGAGAGTGTACTTAGGTAAGAGTATTTTTCTATGCACATAGTTGTGTCTGGTAAGTATCCTAAGGAATTCTTTTGTAAGATTGTGCTTTATTCGGTAAAGGGGCCGTGCAGTTATTCTCGTTCTGTAGAAATAGCAATCAAGTTAAAAATGTTGAAATGTGAGTGCATATTTTTGAGGTAGTCATGGTATAAATAGGCTTCCAGTGGTTAATTAAATATTGGGGGATTCAGTTGGAGTTAAATGAAAGTCTTTTATCTGCTGTTCTTGTTGTGGTGATCTGAAGGAGTTGAACACGCCTTTGAGTCGTTCTTAACCAGCGTGAGACAATTGTAGACAAATGGCAATGGTGGCGGTTTCATTATGTGCCCTGCGGACGTATTCTTTAGAATTCCCTCTCGCACACTTAGCCAGGTGAACATGTTGGCCAAATGTAAATCACAACCTTTTACGCATTTTGAAAGAAAGGTAATCCATACAAGAAATTCCCATGTAGGGTTGAGACTGAAAAATTTTGGAATACCATGGGGATGTTGTTCCAGTTTTTGCATTTATGTTTGTTCCCGCCAGATAATATTGTTACATGTTCCAAACTACGATGCTACTAACGTAAGTTGTTAAAATTAAATTTTTATAATAAAAGCTTTCTGTGTAAACTTGAGTGGAAGGGTAAAAGTGGAGAGCTCTTAATAACCTTAGTGGACTTGAATTAGTTTTTAGTCTTTTTTGCTCTTCTTTCCTTCCTGCCGTTCTTCACTAATAACTACATAAAAAGAGAAAAAGCTAGTGAAGAATGTACTACATGCAACATGGTAATTACGCTAGTTTACATTTTTATATTACATGGTCTACAAACTTACCTCAGCGAGAAAGAAAAATAACAGAAGTGGAAATTGTTTTGGCGTACTTTCCGTATGTTACTGCTAAGTCCATATTTTTCTTAGATAAAGGATTTGGTAACTGTAATAATTCATGATTTCATTGAAGTAACTTATTCCTGCCTTTCACCGATATTTGCTCGCCACATAAAATAGAAGAAACTAGAGGGAATCGACCGGAGTTTCGGCCTTGCTCTATCCCTATCTAACGTTCCTCCTCTCTTTTTTGTTTCTGCACCGAAAATCGTGACTTGAGCTTATGCATTTTGATGACGGTATGAAAATATGAAAATTTAGTTGTGAAGGGAAAATTTGAATAGAAAGTAGTGGGCTGTTTTTTACTCTCCTTTGGAGTGAAAGCGTATTTATATGTCAGGTGACTCTGCGTAACACCACCAAGGCCGTTTGAGCTAGTAACTTTACAAGATAGTATATCACGAATCGTTTCTGTAGTATTGAAAAACATAACTCACACCTATGTTCCCCTTGTTTTTTTGGAGAACTGTGGCATTAAATAAGTGTGCAGGCTTATGTTATAATGTATGACAGGGTGTCCTTGCCGTGTGTTGTTTCTGGTAGGACTCACATGTGTGAAGTGTCTGGCAATTGAGAAGATTGATTAAGTGCCATGTTTATTACAGTATATATTAGGTTTGGTGGATGATTGGACTAGGTTGAGGTAGCCTTTAAGGTTGTAGGTGAAAAATGAAGTTCTCTTGTTGGTGGGGAGTCAAACCGCCTAATAGAATTAGTGAAGATGGTGATTGGCTGAAACGTTAATGAAGCGGGTGAGGACTCATTAGTGGAATTTATACCCTGTGGCTTTTGCTTTCCATCTGGCAGTTTGTTTAGTGAAATGCCCAGGGTATCTAAAGGACTCGACAGTTTACTCGCAGCTTTTAGCAGTCTTGAGAGGGATTTCATGAAGGGCTTGGTTATGATATTTGATGGTTACTAGGACTATGCCCTATCCCTCTCATGGAATTGTGTTAGATAATTTAAGTACAAATGGTGGTTGTTGATTGAGAAAGTCAGAAGTACTTTCACTAGTCACAATAATGAAACGGAGAAAGAGATATGGTTTGATTGTTGAGCTGTGCTGTTTCTGATGCAAACGTCAGGCCCAATAAGGCCAAGTGATAACGATTTGAAAGAAAACGATACTGGGGGATGAGTTTGATAATGATGATGATGATGATTAGAAATGCAAAACGCGTAAAAGCATTCATTCTCGATTATGTAAAGTCAGCGGTAGTGACTGTAGTGTTACTACTGAAGGAGTGGCAGGTGCACGGGGTTTTCGTTATTTTTCGGGTCGAAGATTCGCATAGTCTTTGTATTCAGAATATATTTCATTGGGGATGAGTAAAATAGAAGGAGAAAAGCTCGTTTTAGGTTAGTCGTCGGTTTGCTTGTATTCCTATAAATATGTATATGTGATGTATATGTGATATATATGTGAAGCAATTGGTTAGGAAACCCTTAGATGCTTAAAGCAATGTTTCCAGGAAAATACACGGCCATGCCGAACGCTCTCCATGGTCTGCTTTCTCCTGCTGGGCTCTTTCTCTCCTTAGCCTTACCCAAGTACACTATTCCATAGGAGTAGCCTCATGCGAAGTAGTTTTTCGTTTCATCCATGCAGACTCGACAAGTATATGAAGAGCAATAGTGAGAGAGAGGTAGAAAGAGAAAGCAACGAAAGAGGAATAGCAAAGATGAACGCATGCGGGAGACAAGTGCATACAAGATACCCGGGTTTTCACGAGGCTTTTCTTTCTTGTTGAAGCTGTGATCGATACCTAGAGAAGCCATGCGGGTGGCTGGTTCAGCTTCTGCCTCAGCCTCCGAAGGCCGTCTCTATGGCGATCCATCCGATCCGTCTGTTCTACGTTCTCGTTTAAGTTGCTTTTGCACTCTTTGCCTTTGAATCCTGCATTCATACCCCGCATGTATGTATGTCCATACATATATATATAAATATTTATACGTATATATTCACGTGCAATAACCAAGATTTTCCCGTCTATCTATCCAAGCTCTCTTTCTCTCGTCTTGCTCCCTTTCGCTCGTCTGCATACGGCGTGCGTCTATACCATCCTGATTTCAGCTACACGCTGCCCAACTTTATTAGATATGCATATTAATGTCGTAAAGCGTGTTTCTTCGCCTTCTCTCAAGTTTTACTTTGTTCAGAAGTAGGTATACAGTTATATTTAAGTCCATTTCATATTGTTGGAGGATCTTCGACCTCTTCTTTCCGTCTGTGGACTTGCTGTTTGTGGAATGAATATATTGTGTAGTCCTATTTGATAGCAGCCATCGCCGTTATAAAATACCTTTGTACACTCACTTTGGCTGTGTCTATAGCCAACCAAATACATAGAGATTATGTCCATCGATCCATTGAACCAACAGAATCCCATTCCATTGCTTTCCAATTTGAGAAAACAGGCGAAAGAATTCTGTACGCTGCCCACACTTGAAGGTTTCCATTTTGGAACCTGGGCTCTGTTTATGTGTGTTTGCCTATCTCTCTCCGACGTTGCAGAAAAATTCTCGCTCCTCTGAGCTTATATTTGTGTTACACCAACCCGACCTCCTCCAAAAGCGGAAGCTGTATCCAGCTCTTTAATTAATAGCATTCCTGAATAGACCCTACATATGGTAATGCAGGGGAGCCGTCTTGATGCTACTACATGTGATCATATTCCATTCTGTCAAGGTTCTGTCTTCATTGGTTGCACAGATTCAGTTAAGGCATAGTCTATGATATACTCAGGTACCTCTGTCACATACATTTTGTATGGTCATCAGTTCATCAGCCTATCCGTCTAGCATTCCAATAATCAATAGGTGTCTGAAGTGTGGAACTGTGCAGCATGACAGATTGGGATTTCAAGTGTTAAACACGACGTTGGCGTCAGTTTAGTAAATTATTGTCGTTTATATTGTTTGTTTTGGGTCAGGAAACAAGTGACAGCTGTATCTTACTTGAATAATTAAAATTATTCAGTTTGGCAACTACCAATAAAGCCGAGGAAATACACTTTTAACTCGCGCGCCAATTGAATTTCGTAAAATTGAGTTAGAGCAATTGTTGTGTGGTCCTTTCATGTTTAACTAAATGGAAGTTGTTAGGTGATTGCATTGTGTACTCCATGAGATGTACAGTTTGAAATTGTGTGCATTTACGACTTGATGGGAGGACGCGTACGCATTCAGTTAATGATGTAAGTACCATGGTTCTTCTGCCTGACAGTTACCCCACGCCGGTAATCTATTTTAGTGGTGGTTTTTCTGTATAGGCTGTATCGCAATCTCCTATAGTCCGATATTCGACGCCTAGACTCTTGATAGAACATTTGATTGAATTTGGGAAAGCTCAATTACGTGGGACAATTGATGGCATGTGAAAATTAATAGAGACAACCAATATTACCCTTGCTGTAATTCTGCTGGCCCCACCAGTGACACATTATCAATTTTATTTTTTCTGTACCATTCGTCTTTGTAAAGTATCTATAACTATTTCTTATTCTGTCTTTTCTATTGCTGTCACTTTAACGTAGAAATACCTCGTTTGAAAATATTATTAGATCAGCCAATCATAGGTCAGAGGATTCGTTTAAAATACTAAGAGTACCTTTAATAATAGCTCAAGTACTAGGGCTACTAAAAATCTCAATTATAGGTTTATAATTGAAGACTTGTAGTATGTGTCTACATTTCCTTGGGAAATTCTACTTTAACATAGACGGACTTCAGCTTAAAAAACTGTAGCATTTGAAATGTACTTGTGGCTCCAGATACTTTTTATGGTTATTATTGTTAGTTTGAATTAATGTGAGCAAGCCATACAATTTTGATACAATTTTGAAGCTACCTTTATTTGAAGCAACTTACGAACGGTGTAAGCTCACAAATATAATTACATGCGTATTCTATACCGTTATGTAGAATACTACTGAGATACTGCAACCATAAATGTTACCCTCGGACATACATGTAGGAATATAATAGGAATAATTACTGCCGGCAGAAGCCGTTAGCTCGGGCCTAGTTTTACTTCATTGCGAAATTTGGCCGGCAATTGTGTGAAGGATTAATGCGAAGAAAGTTAATAATTGTTTAGCATCAGTTGGTTTATTCTTGTTAGATGTCATGTAATGATGATATCATGAGACAAGTCGTGGTTTGTTTTTGTTGTTTTATCTTTTTATTTGATAGCTTACTGAGCATGGTTGGTAGTTGCCTTGAAGATCATGAGTATTATTCTCGTTGAGAATACTCATAGTTTCCCCTTTGATCAAGATTTTTACCGTGAAGTTGCTCTCGAGCGAGAGGTTATCGAAAGAAGGTTGATGTCAATGTGTGCATACGGAAAAGACTCATAGAGTGGAATTCCTGAGAGATAAAAAACTAATGGTACGTTAGTGAGTAGGCTTGACACTGAAAATACGTAGAACATTGCATGAGGGATTTGAAAATATAACGTAATCGGAAAATATTGTTGCTGGTAAGGAGGAGTTACATTCCCCTCGCAGCGTGTGCCCTGTTGGTCCACCATCTCCAGTTATTGTTTCCTAACCATTATAACGACTAAAACAGACTACATGATTTATTTGGCTTTGGAAACACAAAAGTGGAGCGCGGAGAAATTGACAGAGAGTTGATAAATGTTACTTTTTCTTTCTCTAGATCTTATCCTTCACTTGATGTACCTAAGACTTTATACTGAAACAATGGGGGAAAAAGTCGAGAAGTTCGTAAATAAGCAAGAGTAAAATGAAAAATATGTTTTTGTCTCTAAAATTGTCGTTTTCAGTTTCCCCGTACCTTCATGCTAGTCATGCATATTCTGTCTTGGTCTCCTTTGTACCCGTCTCTATGGTTGAAAGCTGATTTAAAATTCCTAGTAATTCTGAGATCATGTTAAATGAACAAGTTTGAGAAGGGCGAACATAAAATGCGATGGTGTTTAAGTTTCGTTGAGCTACAACATTTTTTGTTGAGTAGGTAACCTGTTACAGTGAGAGTCTCTCTGTGAGACTGAGGTAGCATTCTTGTTACGACTTTGTATAGTTAATGGGAGAAAACATCGACCCCACTTAAAGCTTTTAGAATTCGGAACTACATTATCGTATACACATAGTTTCTGCTTAAGAAGTTGAGAAAATATACGTGCATTGCATACAGATGCATAAGGTAGCCGTAAACGAGGTACACAAACTCGGAGCATTCATGCTTGACTCTCCGCCTGCTCTATGTAGCTAGCTGACTGGCTCAGAGAGAGAGAGAGAGTAAAGATGTAAAAGCTTTGATTCTGAAGGTGTACTATATCGTTGCCTCGATCACTCGCTTTCCTCGAGGACTAGGTGAGAGAAACCCTCTTATGTACATGAGTATCTCCGAAAATACACCGTTGAGTGCTGGACGATTTGAGTGGCGCGTTGAGAGACCCGACAGTAATTCTTCTCATTCTCTTTAGCACTCAAATATGAGTGAAATGGAAAGTGGTAATTCGAGCGAAAATGAGGAACCATTTGGCAGGCTTAAGAGAGGAAAAGGCACGCGATGAAACTATGTGGAGCAATAGAAAGCAGATTTAATGTTAATATTTTGTGTTTTCCGTGATTGGTAATGCTAACTACGACGAATCTATTTATGCAGTTTCTGGCGCCTTGCCTTATCTGCGCTTTCCTTTTAACTTTCAGTGTGCCTGATTTCTTGGGAATCATTGAAAACTAAATGGTTTATTTTCGTAACGTAATTGGAAGTTGGATCTTGCAAAGTTCCTGGTGTATTTTGTAAATTCCTACCTCTGCCATAATTCACTAATGTCTGAGAAATTCATTCACTAGTATTACTTTTAACATAAGAGTTTCCCTGAAAACGGCCAGGAGAGCTAGGACGGAGAGTATTGACAATGCAATTGTCTACAGGTGAAATTTTTACAGAGTTATGATTAACTGAATGAGGTTGGCAGTCATAATAACCTGCACACACATTGTTGTTTAGAAAAATGCGTTCTCGTGTGAAGGCAGTATCTTTGTCTTAGTGGTTAATATTTTTTACCTTTGAAGTGGTGAATTGAAAAAGTGTTTTTCTAGCGTATACACACATGTTGATATGTGTGAACGTGTGAACGTGGAAGGACTGAGAAAGGAAGGAGTTAGTGTGGTGGATTGGAAAATGAAAGCAGCTGTAAAGGCATTTCTGTGTGTGCTGTTGCTCCCTACTCACTACTCACGGGGGTAGTAAAAAGTGCATGGGAATAGTGTACGCAAATAAATTCTCTTTTTGAATGACTGTCATTTATATTATTTTGGGCTGCTTTCAACACAGACGAGCGAATACTTGAGCTTGCCTTTCTATTTTGTAGATTTCTAAGATCAGAAGACAAGTTTGGTTAGATTTGCTACTGAGAGGTGAATCGAGTAAAGCTTGAAAGTAAGGAGGAGATAAAGAAAAAGAAAATGGGATGATTCCTATTTGTATGCATCGTACGATGGGGTTTTCCCTTGCTTCTAGAAGTGGAGGCAGAGAGTTTCAAGTTACTTGGCTCAAGTCTTATTTTCTTCTCTTCTCTACCTCTGACTAGAATGAAATGAAACGCCTAGAGAATTGCCTTCGTTGTTTCCATTTCTCTCGACTTCGTTCTTCTTTTTCTCTTTCTTTCTCTACCTATGCTTGTTCCAATCCTTCAACGATCCCGGTTGTTTTTGTAGTACTAGTTTTATAAAAGCTACGATGGCAAACTCTCAGTCTCGGAATGAAGGGGAAATAGCATTAGAGAATGGTGAATGGAGAAGACTCTGCAGGATTGCAGTTTTTTTATTCTTTGCTGCAAAGTCATATACAAGAATGTAGTGTCCCACATCAATCAGGAAAAGCAGAAATATGTAGAGGTATAGAATAAAAAAGAAGTTAGTCGTAAGCAGTTGTGAGGATTACTTATGGTGGAGCAGGAAGAAATTGCATAGACTTATGTACTCACCTGGGCTACTGGACTATGAACCTTGATGGTAGCTATCAGCGAATAAAATGGTCTACGCTCCACCGTATTCCTTCTCTTGCACAGTTAGCTTTACGGTTGAGGAGCAGAAAGATGTAGACAAGGTTTTCTTTAAGATGGCCAAAGCATCGTGTGTAAGTATATGAGTGTGTGTCTGTGTTTGAGTGAATGTATGTGTGTGAAAGTTATTGAGAAAGGACGAATGAGGATGGATGTATGGGTTAGAAAAGCTGAAAAAGTTTCAGGTTTCGGCAACTTTTTATGAAGGCAGCATGCCATCCTCATGCCATACCATACAACCGAACAGCACACCATGCGATACCATTCCAAGGATAGCAAGCAAGTAAGCCAGTCAGGCGCCCGGAAGGTGTGACCTAGAAACTTTCCCCCACACTCACTTTCATCTCGTTTCTTCACTTGTAACCATATATGCACATTTTGTGCTGTGGTTCACTTTCTCCCTTCCCCTCACTCACTTTCTCTCTCTTTCATGTGTTGTATAATATGCTCCACTCACTTGCCACTGCGAAAAGGAAAACTGACTTGTTTCTATGTCGTTGTAAGGTTCTACAACTACTCGTACTGCTAATGTAACTGTTATATAACATATCGACTTGAGTAACTTTCTTCTGACCAGCTATTCTTCGAGACTGTTACGTTTATTACTTATTTATTTTGGATAAAGCCAAGATTAAAAAGTTGCGCATAATAGTTTTTCGTATCGAGACAAATGGGATCTCTAGAGTTTGTTTTTCTTTTGAAAGTAAAAGGAATTGCTCAAGGATGTTTTTCCTGCTTCTTTCGACACGGGTAGGGTGCTTGTACGCAGTCATATATTGGTGGAGGTACTTGAGTGGGTGTACATAGTATGTATATGTTAATTTAGGAAAGGTTATGTTGCTCTCCCGAGGAGTATGGCAGAACATTAAAACTCTAATAGAAGGCAATTCTATGCAGCTCTTTAATCCTGTCTTTGGTTAGACATTGTCATTAAAAATGTCGGCCAGGTAATATATTAGCCAACAGCACATATTAAATAATTACCATCTCTCTTTGGTGTGTCTGAGTATTTTTATTTTGCACCTTCTTTCTTTCTGTCCTCACTTTCTAGTTGTAGCTCTGTGTTTTTTCTAACCTTTTCTGCTATAACACCTTCCGTTTCCAAAATGTAATGGTATCCTGGTACTCCGGGAAGTTTAAGTGAAGGATACGGAGGGGTGAAGTCGGGGCATGTATATACTTCCGAAAATTGAATTTTTTTATGTTTGCATATACTGGCAAACGTTTTAGCCTTTAATGTTGCACTTGATATTAAGGATTAATATATTTGTTTGTCTCTTTACAGGGAGTTTTACAAGCCCATGATGTGACTGTTCACGAAGTGTACGGCGATGATGCGATTCGTGTCACTCCGCCTGCTATGTATCCGTACCTTAATGGTGTGGCGGAGGATACTGAGACTGATTTGGAACAACAGGCTCAAGTGACCCGGGTACGCCTGGTTCAATTCCAGAGGCTTTCTGATGAGCCGATGGGGATCACGTTACAGTTGACAGAAGATGGACGATGCGTCGTCGCTCGTATCCTCCATGGTGGCATGATACATAAACAAGCTACTCTTCACGTTGGCGACGAGATTCGGGAAATTAATGATATTCCGGTGCACAATCAAACTGTTGATCAGTTGCAAAATATGTTGGTACGTTTAAAGGAGAAGAAAAAAGACGCTTTTGCATACACATAACCTTAAGTCGAATAATTTTTAAAAGACTTGTTGTACCTCTTTCTCTCCTGTACTCAGCTTTACTGGTTAAAAGCTTTCAAGTTTATTAGGGAGCTAGGTTCGCAGATTTTTGAAGCGAAAGACGCAGTTTAATTGTCAAAGTTCGTTAGGCCTCTAAATATGTTTTAGCCTTTTTTTGCCGATGACTCTAGTGAGCTCAAGAATTTGTTTCATGACCATTTAACTTTACCAACCCCTACAGTAACCCTCTCTGTTAGGTTGGTTCCAAATTTTGACTATTATTTGATTGACTGGTTTAAGTCGTACACGAAATTAGCTCCCCTGTAGAATTGAGAAGTCATCTAGTGCAATACGGCTATTTCTATGGTTCAGGATGTTAGTTAAATTATTCAGAAGCGTAAATCGGGGAACTGAAGATTTTAAAAGAAACTTAAAGTCAACTAGAAACAGAAACAACGTATCGATTATACCATCTCTACGTTCTAGCTAAAGCATCTATGAAATCGTAGTTCGACAAATTTCATAGATAAAATTAAATACCTTTCTTTGGGGCTGTTTATGTATATAGCTTAATACGAATTCACAGCCTGAACCACGGTTCTTTTGTAGGGGGTATGGGAAATGAAAGTGGCTTACTTGTAGGAAGAGCATAAAATAGAAATAATTCTTCAGACCACTATTGCTGAAATTACCAGCGGAACATAAAAGTGGTTCGTGGCTCGGACTTAAATTGTGTTACGAATAATATACATTTAGAAATCAAAAATTCAAAATGAGTTAGCTTATGTTCAGTAATGCTTCTTATACTAGGATCTATTACTGGAGAGAGAGACAGTAGAATAATTTCTGCGCATATGCTGTAGATTAGCTGTACTTTTGGGTCTACATTGAATCAACTGGGGAGATGTTAGTACATTTAAGTCAAATTGCAGAATCTCACCATATGAATTCATACCTAGCTTGAACATACTGTTTGTAGTTGTATGAGGTTCTTCTCTCACTAGTGAGGGAGTTGGAAGTTAGTGGCTCGAGAAATAGTAAGAGTTAGATAGGTTATTGTATCTCTCTGCGTGGTACATACTTTTATTTTAATACGACGAATTAAGTATACGTTAGGCGATATTGCATAAACACACAATGCTCGGACTCGGAAGGTTCTCATAAGTAGTGTTGATAATACTTGCAGGTTTGTATTTAGCTCCGATTGATATGCATACACACATGATAAGATAGTACATAATAACTATGTTTTCCAGGTTGTACTAGTTGCGGGAATAGATGATAGAGAATTAGGTTGCTCCTATAGTCATTAAAAAGATTTAATCAAAGCTAATGATTTACGTAAAGTAGTTAATAGTGCAATGCGTGTTTCAAAAAGTGTCCTCGACAAGCTTTCGAAATAACCCAATGTGCATAAGCGCCTTAGAGAAGCAATAGTATCTATGCAATGACCGTATACCAGTATGGAAGTTTTAATGGTAGGTATGAGAATATGTTTAATGTATATGAAGTGAAGTAGTTTATATTCAATAGGAAGGAATCTGGATGGAATTTTATAGCCGTCTTTTTCCGTAGTAGATATATCCTTATGAAGGGAAATATAATAACTGTCACCGGTCCCGAACTTTTTTTTACTTCCCTTCCTTTTTCAGAATATTTAGGGTATGATGTTGAGAATATTTCTCCTGTCTTCATATTTTCCTGGTCAACGAAGAATTATTACCTTCGGAAAGTACTGTAGGACTGAGTTTCCATGTAGAAAGTCTTGGCTGAATTATTCTCCGGAAAATTTGGCTGCTTTGTAAAATTACGGATTTTTCAGGCTTGCATAAGCAAGTCCATACTTTGTTCTTATTTTTACGTTGACTGCGAAACTCATGGAAACGTAAAGTTTGACGGGTCTATTATATTATGTATCTTTTTTCTCCTGTCATGGTGTTAGTGCTTTACAGTTGGGAAAGTAGCTCGGGTTGGTTGTTACAATTTTGTTCCTCTTTTCCTTTTCTCCAGCTACTGTATTCGTCTTGTTACTAGTTTTACTTGTCCATAGTTGGATAGTATGAATTGTAGTTCGAGACTGTGTAGCAGGATCAAGTATGGCTCTAACAGTTCCTGATTTTTCTGCGTAATGTTAAACAAAATCAGTAAAAATTACTGAAATGACAT
>JAQFXU010001985.1:0-23816 GCA_034693705.1 Spatulosminthurus flaviceps | reverse complement strand
TTATATCCGGTACACGGTATTTTTGCTGAAAATGAAAAAAATTGGAGACTATGATGTTTTGGGCTTACACATTCCCTATGGATTTACTCTTAGTTTTTTTTAAATAAATATTTCCACCCAAACTAGCGCTCACACTTTTACAAGTATTTTTATGTTTTTGTTATTTTTCTAAACAATAATCAAAGTCCATGCTTTATTGCCCATGTGTTTTTAGTTTACCTCGAACTGTGGAAATTGTAACCTCATCAGTTTACAAAATTACATCCACGAAGCTATGGAACAGGTTTGGGATATTAAAGTTACATACATCAAATGCGATTCGAATGAAAAGGTTGAATTTCAATAGAACTTTGGAATTTGCATCAAAAAGGTATGCATTTTATTTAGCTCCAACCGGTTGCCTCCAATACTTTACAGAACCTTCAGGTATGGTCATGTTATTTAACTTTGGAGGAATGCAACAACTCAATAATCAGGATTATACCGTGTGTATTAAATCAAAACCTGGAATCGGTAGGCTCACGGTAAAATCCTTTACATAATTTCATGCCTTGAAACTATAAAACTTGTAATTGATATTATTTCAAAGAGAAATACGCCTGTTCTATTCAGTGGAGCTCACACATGTGGAGGATTTGAGGATTTTATTATCACTGGAGAATACCTCCTCCATCACCAGAATTACCTCCAATAACCAAAGGATGCGAATGTATTTTTGGTTTTAACGGACACAAACCCATGGGACTTGTGGAATGAAACTGGCTATATGGCAAAATGTAATTTTTAGTTCGGACCTTATCAGAATGTTTTACAACTCACGGGTGGATGACGAATTGTTATTCAGTTTTATGTAAGACCTTGATTTCACTAGGGGATTTAACCATGGTTAAGTTAACTATAGTTAGTTTAACCATCGAAAAGCTAGGGATTTCACTACGGAAATGGTTAAGTTAACCATTTTTACTCCGATTTCACACAAAAATAATGGTTAAACTAGCCAATGGTTAATTTAACCATGGTTAAGTCCACTAGTGAAATCAAGGTGTAAGACTTTCATGTCATTTGATTAATTCTTACGAATCCTCTGCCACCTGGACCAGGGGATTATGAAAACTGTCATGCAGTAGCCTATGCATTCCACCCTGAAGTTCCCACAATTTTCTTTCTAGATCTTTCCATGACTAAAGCCAACATGTACTTGTCGTCTTTAAATTGCTCCTTAATCCATTACATGGCCTTATCCGTACTCCAAGATTTCATGTCTTCGAAAAGCTTTTTCTCGTTTTCCATGTCCATGTCTCCAAAACTTTACGACGAAACCGCGTTTTTCTGGAAAATATTTTTTATATCAGTAATCAACAACTCTAAAATCCTCGTGACTTATTTTTTAAAATTTTGAGTCTTCTAAATATTTAGAATGGAAAATAACCTTTGAATTACCTCCTTATTCTTTGCACAAATGAATAAATCCACCCTTTGCTGTGTCACAAAATTTATTCCGGGTATCACAATTCCTTTTAAATATTAACCTTCAAATTACACTAAAAATGCAAGCAGAGTGGGAAAGAGTGGTATTTAGGGGCCAAATTCTTTGAGCTTGAAAATTTAAGACGCTTGCGCTTTTATTACCAAAAAATAATACTCTGTCCGAACCAGCTGACAACTGTTGAGAATGAGTCATGATAATCCCCTAATCCCTTAATGGGAATCATCATATTCAAAAGCCTACTCAAATTCTTCGGAAACGTTTCTAATAAAGCATTTTTTCAATTGTGATAAACATTTATACCCATTGGGTACCCCCACGGAGATAAGGAACATTATACTAATATTTAGAATGCAATGACTAAAAGTCCCAATGCATTTTTCATTATTTGAGCCTTTGATGGTGAGCAATAAGGGCTGATGAGTCATTTTGAGAACTATTTTTACATGAAATCCTACCCCAACAAAATGAGGTTGACATAAATTTGACGCTAATAAAACCTGTTCATTTTGCCACAGAGTTATAGTTTGTCCCACCTAAAACTCATGGAATTTATAGAACGTACAAACCAAAATTTTACATGTAAAAATTTCATCTATACGTTTTTTAAGTGCTATAAGTTTTATACTGTGATAGGTTGCGCTGTCTGTTAACTCCTTTCAAAACAGATCATGTTTAATAAATGACTAATCTACTAAAATTTATGTAAAAAAATGCATTTGGGCTTCGAAGTCCGAAGTATTTTGGTCGTACCTAACTTGACCTCAGTGACCTTGCCTTGTGAGCATATTTTAGATTTTAGTACACTCACTGTGTGCATTAATGTATTCATCCCTTGTGTCAACATTCAGTTTGTTATACATATTTACATAATAAAATTGTAACGGAATGTCAAGGGGGTTTCTTTTATGGAGCACACGATCCCGAAAAATTTAACCATATGCCAGGTGAAAATGAAAAAACACCACTGGTCCATTCTGAAAGATTTATTATGTATTTGGTGAGTGTGTCCTTGAGAGAGTCTATATTTAACCTGCGAAGTTATTACTTTCTATTTTAATTTATGAGAAATTTCCAACGATAATCCTTTGACAATGCAAATATGGGAATATAATTCCATTACCTCCGATGGAGATACGTACACAGTTGGTCTTTATAAATGTATCTATTTAACATTACTCAGGCCAAATTGAATCATAATAAATAATAGTGAAGAGCCAGAGACCATTAACTTAATATATTTAGAGAAAAAACCTCATCGATCATTATAAACTTCAACTCTGTACACTAATTGATCATTTAATCGAATTAAGAGCTTTTTTCCAAGGTCGCTTTAAGATTTCGCCAGCATAGGATGCTCTCTTCACCGTCCACAGTGATATATAGAAATCTGAACCGATGGGATACCAAAATTATACTTAAAAACTCAAGAATGAAAATTCCTAAGCAAATGAAAATACAAAGAAAATAGAGATAGAATGAGCCTGAAATATCCGAATGCCTGAGAGTCAAAGGTCCAACGTTGGAACTAGTGCCAGTGTCAGAGTTTGGTCTCCCAGAGAATTGTCTCGTGGAAAATCGGATTTTATCCCATTCAGTCCAAAATGGTAAGATCCCCGATGACAGTAATATTTTCATGCGATTTGGTACCCGCTGATAGATATTAGCTAAACCACTTGTCAAAAAATATCCATCAAGTCTCACCAAAAAATCAGCTTGGGCTTGGCTATGACCGAATTTCAAATTGGGATTTTTTCCCATTTGATTCTGAAATATTTCCCAGTACCAAGGAAAATCCTGGGATGGGACAATCAAAGCTCGTTGAGGGTAATGATTCAGGTCATCCATAATTTTAAGTAAGTTTTCAGTCTCGCCGCAAATAAAATGCGTTTGGTTTTCAAAGATAGAATGTAATTTGACAATTAAATGTCGATTTCTTGATGGTATTTTTAAAGATGTTAAGAGCAATTCCCATGTAAACCAAAGCTGGTTGAAGAATTCGTGTAACTCTGAGGGATTGGATGATTGGCGTTTTCGGAGAGAGTATTTGTATTTAAAGATGGAGTTGGTTTTGCAGAAATCCGGGTTAAACGTTGGTAAGAATAGAGCGAAGGAATCTATATCCTGGAATTTTTCATGAGGTATTGCATACTGTGGTTTGAAAATAGAGTTGGAATTTGTCACGCCCTTGTAAGCATTGGTAATAACAATGGCTACCACTAACCAGACCAGGAGCAATTTGCGGAAAAAATCCGTTGCCAAGGACTTATTCCTTGTGTTCGTATCCACCCAATTGCTACCATGTTCTAACAAAATATTAGAAAGCTCTTCCAGCGAAATATACAATCTAAATAAGATCGAGAAATTTGGTTGAAATACTCGAAACATGATGGTCGTACAAACTGCTGTGAATATATAGAAGCCACCAAGAAAGTACCAAAATAAAGGATCGAAGGGAATTAGAAATCTTTCGTATGAATCACCGGCCACAGGAACGGCGCCATCTGACGTAATGAATTTAAAACTTGGTGTGCTACCGGTGACGTAGAAATCCTGGGAGTTTGGCCGGCTACTTTTGTCTCCATTCAATTTCCAGCTAATTTCAGGCTTCGAATCTGCCCAGCCCGGAGTTTCTTTTACCCCTCGTAAATATCTCGGATAATTCGATAGTATCGTGGAATTCAAGGCCAAAAGTAAAAATTTTAATGTGGAAATTCTAAGTCTGGACGCTTGTCCCCTGTGTATTGGTGTCGTTGCAGCTAATAGTTCGCCCTTATCCATAGAGATGGCATCGGAGAGCCAAAGTACATCCAAGCCATTCTTTGTCGCTGTAGTGGGCATCCGAGGAAAATTCTCTCCGCAGTCGGATTCAGAA
Organism: Spatulosminthurus flaviceps; assembly: GCA_034693705.1. Classification (NCBI taxonomy): domain Eukaryota; kingdom Metazoa; phylum Arthropoda; class Collembola; order Symphypleona; family Sminthuridae; genus Spatulosminthurus; species Spatulosminthurus flaviceps. The sequence continues at coordinate 19,455 of JAQFXU010001985.1, read as the reverse complement.
CAGGGAAAAAAGAAGATTTTCAATGTTTTCCATGCCATTGTCTCAAAACTGCACATACTGCAAATAAATGCCCCTTGGAATAATACCGAAGACTCCATTTCGATTTCGAATCGTTGTCGGCCCTTTAGTCTGGACACTCGATACATCAGGAAATAAATTTCAGTAGGATCCTTCCGAAATGATAAATTTTGGAGCCTAAAACTTTTCAAATACAAAGATTCGATTAATTTACCATTTGAGGACGATCCAGGTGTAATGAATAGTAGGAATTTTGGTGAAATCTCAATATTCTTTTGAATTGTCCAAAACGGGGGTAGATGCTTGTAGGAATGCTGAAACCAAAAAAGAAACTTCTCTTCCGATGGTTCCAAGTTCGAAGCTGAGAGTAGCACCAACGTTAACAAGCATTTTAAGCCTCTCAGTTTGAATGAGGTTGAGCTTACCCGTTTGGAACTTCCACGAGTGGATTTAGGCCCACGGTAGGTCAAAACAAGAGGGAGTTCTATTTGTGAGTAATTTTCGAGGTAAGTGAATTGTATGAAGTGAACAATGCAATTGGAATGTCCAATTAAAAGATTGTCTATTCGAATATTCAAATTGAGAGTGGAGACGGTGAAAACAATGTATGAGAGAAAATTCAATGATATCTTTGGTTGCATCTTTGAAATTTTAACAAAAAGCCTAAAATTAAAGAACGAAATTTAAACGAACCTGCACTATCTATGTGAATAATAAGTTCTTCTTAAAAGAACCTAACAGAATTAATGTTAAATAAGAATAATTTGTAAGAACTTCAAGATGCACTACGAAGCACCGAACATTCAATTCTACACAATGCAAATTAATTTTTCCTTTTATAACCGTGGACCCGGAAGCGGCAATTAAATTGTAGAAAATACGTGGCTTTAAAATTGGATCATATTCAAGTAAGTACTTGAGAAGGTTACAAAAATAAATATTTAAATAAATAAACACATCAGCTTTAGATCTGGACTCTTCCGCAATTTCACAAAATATATGTTTATCACCTTTTCCCTTCCACTTCCACCCTTCCATGTACATGCATAGTAAAATTTAAGGAAGAAAAAGCTCTTACAAACACCAATTACATACATTGCATTGTCTAGAAAAAAATTCGCCTTGCTCTCGCTTCTCATTCTAAAAGTCAGCTCTTAAAACCAAAGTCATTAGATACTTGAAGCAACAGGATGGACACAGAGACATTGGCCCGTTGAAATCACTTCAATTTCCTTAATGTGTTTTCCTTTCCACACATAATATTTATACATGTGACGGAAATTCATAGATCCTGATCTTGTTCCGTGATAATGAGGGATACGGATTTGAGGAGGTATTGGAGTGTAAGAAAGAAACTGGTTCCTTTGGAGCTGAAGCTCTCTAACTGGACTTTCGAGATGGAGGCTTTGTCCGCATTTTCCGTGTAGATATATATCTAAAGGAACTCGGTCAATATCCAATGTGCGGAGATATAAAGCAGTTTTTCACAAGGAAGTTAATTAAGACGTTGGAGTCGATGAGTTTGGAGACGGCGAGGGTATTTCCTCCTCCTTTCCTTTTCTTATTGTTAATTCGATGAGTAAATACGTACTGTGAGGGATACTGAGGTTCTCCTTTTGTAGTAATTTTGATGTGGAGTTTGTCAGCCCATTTGGTCCAAATACATTTGCTGGAACTTCTCGCATTTTCTTGGAGTTTCTGTTTTCTTCTTTTAAAAGCGATGGGCTTCGTCAAGCTGGATTTTTTTAGGTTGCATTTTTCTATATTCATGGGTTGACTTGCTTAAGTGTGGATCTGTAACAGTGTGGATCTGTAAAAAAATCACTGAATCATATTCATTTTAGTTATTGGTGAATTACTACCTCTAATAATTATCAGTACTTCCTGCTTTCAATTGAAGTTGGAGCTACTTACTATACTATGTATCTCATTGCGCTAGCTAAATGAAAAAAAGGTAAGGAATTCTGAAAACACTTCATTTATTGCTCCTTTTGCATACTAGTCGACAATCCGACGGTGGCATCCACAAATTATTAAATACTAAGACCATGATTTCAGGGAATGAAAACATGAAATTGCACTTGCTACTTTGATAACACTCCCCCTTGTCCTATATACATATAATACATATCTATTTATATGCACAACAAAAATCCTCCAGTACAAATCATTTCGACAGGGAGAAAAGGTTTCATTTTCGGAGCATATCCCATCACGCAGTGCACTTTTTCCTTCCAGTCATTTCTGTAGCTATTTAATAGAAATAAATGAAAACCCAGCAGTCACAGACGTGGCCAAAAGTCACGCGGTATTAAGGAGAGACCTTAGCGCTGCCCTTATCTTCTTATTTTAAGTATGCGTACACCATCTATGTAAAAAAAGTAATGAACTTGAGCGAACCACTGTAGTGACCAATGCTCGGCTCATTTAAATACTTAGCATTGATCCCTTGCTTGCTTATTCGGCTCCGTTCCATCAGTCCCAACGGTCCCACCTCCCACGTCTCATGTGAAGGTAATTTTAAATGTGCACGTGTAATGTGTAATCAACTTCATTGTTAAGGAAGGAGGTAATGAACTTGATCTTCCTTATTATTCTGTGTAGGCGTAGTCGTGAAGAGTAAGGAGCGATTAAGAGATTTGAAGGTGAGTCCATTGAATTGTTGCCTGCAGATCTATATATGTAATAACGCCTTTGTTTGAGGTAGGCATTTTTATTTAATATAAAATTATTATTACAAACAACGCATGTTTTTTCTGAGGGTTTAATTGGCATTGAAATGTTAGCTATATATACTGATTTAAAATTGAAATAGCCATGGGAATTTCTCTAATAATTATAAATGCTAATGAAAAAAAGGTATATTATTAAATTCACAGTTGAAGTACGGCGGAAAAAGTCGTCTTGTCAAAAGTCTTTCGTTTAAACTGCAGAGGAGTGCGTGGTCGGTGCATTAGAATAAATTGATGCAAAGATGCAAGCATTTACTTAAGTTGAAGTATGAATTGAATTTTAGTGATCTTGGACGGATTGATGAGATGGAAAAATCGGAGTATGAAGAAAATCCAACAACACGCCAAGGCGTTCAGCTTGAAGAGATGTTAGTGTTAAATAGTGTCCCGAGAATTTTGAATCATTCGGAGTTGCCGGACTCGGAGATGAACTGCAATGCTGTTGAGAATGCCCTGTCAAATTTTCTGGTACTGTTCTAAACGAAGTTATCGTATGACCGTAGTCTATCTAAAATACGTTCATAAAATACATCTAAAGTGACACTTCTTTTTTCCAGGTACTCAGAAACATTTTCTTGATAATGGAGGACGAGGATTTGTTAATAAGTCGCCAAGTGAGTAAAACTTGGAGAGCGGTCGCTGATCTTATGATGTCCACGCGCTATGACATTCAGCTGGGGAAACCTAATTTTGAGCGAGAGGAAGATGTTCCAGTTCCGTGGGAAATTGATTATGTCTTGGTGAAAATAAGGGATCGTGACGACAGACAAAGGTTCATAGAATTCGAGACTAATTTTGACGGCGCCTTCCAAACTTTGAAAGGAGATCTACAAAGCCCAAAAATTTCCATCAGTGTCAAGGTCGAGGACAACGTCAATATCCGGAACGGTCTTGGAAAATATTTCTTTTCACAGTTTGGACGTCTTGTTGTGGACTTGGAATTTACTGGAGATTATTCATTACCTCTAAACACTTTTTGTAAGTTACTCCTCCAGGAACTTCCAAATCTTAAGGAGTTTAAATTATCTGAGTTGCGATTGGAGGGAAATTCTCCTGAAGATCAGTTGTTTAGTCCGGATTTACCCCAGAATATACATAGAAACCTCAGGAAGATATCTTTTAATTATGGAGCGGGTGGGACTTGGACGGTTGAAACTGTAGGGAAATTTTTGAAAATGTTCCCAAACCTGGAAACAATTGAGCAAATGCCGTTGCTGTTCATAGAAGCTGTCGTGCAAGCTGAGAAGGGTCATGTCATCAAGTCGTTGTCAAACAGTTCCGATTTTCACTGGGAATTTGATCAAAGTGGAGAGACAGATGCAACAGCTTTTGTCAAATTGGCTCAACTACAATGCAAGTTAACGTCGTTTCATCTACCCCCAAGTATCTATCCGATTGAGACCAATGAGTTTGGAACGTTGATGTCCTCGGTATTCCCTATTTTGCAAAGCTGTAGTGTGAGCCTAAAATCGTTGCACGTGCCCCCAACAAAATTCTATGGAATTCGAGCCATCCCAAAAATGATAGGATTAAAATTGTTGGAGCTCAGTGACGCTTCAGAAGAATGTAGTCTGGAAGGAGATATGGCATTTTTCCCTCGAGATGTTTCACTTCAAGAAATATTTCCTAACGTCAGCGATTTGAGTCTTTCATTTGAAGTTAAGTTGGATGAACATTGGATGAATCTCTATTTGCCAGCAAATGTATTCTCTCCTTGGGGGTCCCAAATAAAGCAGTTAAAGATCTCGAGCATGAGTCCGGATATCCTGCCTTTGCTTCAAAGGCTGTTCCCAGCCATTGAGGGTTTGCAACTGTGGGACACAGGAATAGTTTTGACTGAGATTTTGTTGAAGTTGCCGCATCTCTGGCCGGAATTAAAATCCCTGGCGATAACTATCGACTGGAGGCCGTATATTCTCGATTGGCATTTTTTAGATCTTTCGGAAGATGATGTGGCTCAATTAAGAGATTCATCAAGGAGTGGGACTTTCACTGCTGCTGAGTTTCAAGAGTTTAAAGATCGTTGCATTATCTCTAAATTGGAGAGTGAGTTGAATACATATGTAGAGAATGTACGGTAGGTTAATGTAATAATGTAATGTAATAATCGGGTTCTTTGAGGCTGCGTGAGTTGTTGCTGCCATAAAGTAGATGCTGCGGAAGTCCTTTTTAAATTATACCTATTACAGACGCCCAGTTTTGTATTAAAACCTTATTACGTTACTATAAGGATGGCAGCAAAGACAAGCCAATTAAATTGAGCTGCCTCATGTGCATATCCGATGCGCTAGGTTACTACTCCATGGCTGGATGATTAAATGCTGTTGATCATGAGAATTTTAATTATAAATTTATAGGGTTGAAACAGTTGAAGATAGTTCTGCGCCATTGCTTGGTGGAGTTGGACCCAGTATCTAGAGAAATTGTAACGCGGTTGACTCCCATATCCAATCAAGTTGGCTTCAAACTCCTGGAGGGCTTGAAAGTTACCGTGGATATTTGCAGAGATCACAATTATTTCGAAGGTACATAAATGTAATTGGAATTTTCTAAATTATTTCTGGAAAGATTAGTCGCTTCAGAGTTTGCAAATTGGCTCTTTTGAAGTGACTACTCAAGGAGTTCATGGAATCATTATCCTATTCATATTCGTGAAACCTCTTTTTTCAGCAATCAAGAAAGAACTTGAGCCGTTGGCTACAAACGGTAATATCCAGATCGTTCAGATCATGCGTCAAGACATTCGTGAGTTATGGTAGTGAAAGACAATATTTTAAAGGCATCTTTTTTTGCTTATTAAGTTTTCCATGCTCCCGTGATTAATTCCGTTGTTTTTAATAAAATTATCCTTTGATTTATTCTTTGATAATTTTCCGCGAAAACATTCCCTAAAATGAATGATGTGTATTTGGTAAGCTTTGTAAGTAAGCTCATGCTAAGTTTTTCTTCCTTTTGTAACATATTGCTTGTTAAACTTTATATGACTTCGTGTAATAAAGAATCGCAAAAGAATGACATTAATATGATTAATGAATTGAATTGGTAGAGAGTACATTTTTATTGTGTCGGGGTGGTGGTCATAGTTAAGATGGTAAAACTTCTGAATTATAACATTTGATTATCCTAGCGGAAGTTTTCAAGCTGAAGACAGGGCTCCTTGCAATTTTAAGAAGCTACTAACCCGTAAGCCACCGCCTGAGGCGGTGGGGAGGGTGGAATTGTATTTATCGGTGATGCGGTGAAAGGGTTGCATTGTATTTATTGAAACTCATATTGTGATGTGGTTAATATGTCAAATATTGCAACACTTCTTTATATACACAACATTTCACAATGTTCCAGAGTATCATTTATTTCAGGATTTAAAATTTTCCACCTCCATTAAACCGAAGAGAGCAACTGGAGACGAAAAATTTGAAATTGTGTCCATCCGTCTACTGGGGAACTTTTCCGCTGATCCGCCCACTGGGGAGCATTTCCGCCTCATCCGCTTATAGGCCTATTAGGGACCATTTCCGCAATTCCGCCATCCAATTTCCAACAACCCCAAGTTTTTCTCAGCATGAACTGACATTGGAATGAGACGAAATATCCCGTAAGCTGGCGGATGAACTGCACATTGTGCTGAACATTTGAACTTGCCTTCTCATTGGACAGAAATTGCTCAGAAAATTTTATCATCATGTAAGACATTTATGACAAGTTGGATGCCTCTTATTTTTGTTTTTGTAAATTCCATCGTGCAACGCTCACAGTTCCATTTGCATGGAATCAGACCGAAGATATGACCAAAATTTATGAGCAGTCCGTACAATTTTGATAAAGCCTTTGAAAACATATTGGAAACATGTTCCAATATTTATTCAATAGCTATTTTGATTTGATGCCAGTAAAGTTGTGACCATAAAATCCTAGAATATTATCCCAATATTTTGAGCCAATAAAGCTTCGTTATAAATGGACTTCTCGAACGATAAATGGTTATATAAAAACAAAGGCAAAGTTATCAGTTATCATACTAACTTACGGGAATAAACATACTAATTTCAGGGAAATAATAATTATTATTATTATTGCTATTTGTACTCATCTTGAGAGTTATTTTACTAGTATAAAATTATAAACTATATTTTTATTATAATTTTCATCTTAGAGTGTTAATACACTTTTATACATATGGTGCACTCCAGTTATAGTTTATAGTTATACTCATTCCAAGCCTCATGGCTCGTTGACCTTACAATGCAATGCAATGATAATTGCACACAAAATACATAATGTTTATACGTGCATGACGTTGCCCTGCGAATGACTTCTCTCCTCTCCTTTAAGGTTCATTCGCGAATGAGTTGCAAGCAAGTCACACCACCATTCATCCCTATACCCGTCACCTATACAAACACAATCGCTCCTTCATCATTGCGGAAGGTGAAGGTGAGCTACACGGGAGAGGACATTTTATTTTTCGTACTGAATCGTTGCAATACATACGCGTCCTCTGCTCATTACTTAATATCCTTTTCAAGGTCATGCAATCAATGGTAATAGTTGGCGTTGATAAAGACTCCATTCCAACTTCTTTTGTTGAAAGGTTGGCATTGATTAACAATGCAATGGGAAGCCTCATGAGCTGTTTCTTATCTATATTTCTTTTGTGTCGTTTTCAACAGTCAAATTCCGATCCTATTTCATTCGGATTTGTTTCGGTTGAGTGGTTCATTATAGGCACATACACTTAAATTACACTTATGTAAAAGATCTATATATACATATACGGAGAATGTGATTATACTTTCGGTTATATAAGGAAGCTTTTTAGTGACTCAGTCGTCATCTCATTCCGGTCGGAGTGACATTGTTCAAAAAGTGGCTCTGTCATACAGTTTTCTCATTTACTTAGTTTTCCAACCTCAATAGTTCAATTCCCTTCCTGGTGAATTTTCCATTAAATTAGTTTGCTTTGTATAATTTTTCCGGGATTTTATATTTTGCCAACTGTTTAGTGACTATTTAAGAAATTTGTACATATTTTCTTGCTTATTATTGAAATAATAACTTCTGTAGGCGTGAAAAAGAGAGATTAGATTTTTACAATAATTTATTACTACTGGAAGAAAGAGGAAAATTATTTCGAAGTTATGAATAAAATTCCGGGAAACAAGTGGGAACTTGAGGGCAATAGTATAGCAGTGGGTTCTCCAATTACTCGTCCTAAGATTCAATGGAGGGTAATGAAGCTTAATTTGTTATTTTTGCTCTGTTTTCAGCATATGATAATAATAAGAGTACTCATGAAATTTTGGGTAAAATGTGATTAGAATTTTTTTAAGAGTGCTGAGTTAATTATGAGATTTTTTTCATGTGAATATAACGAGATTTCTATGAATTTTAGAGGGATGAACCACGATGGGAGATTGGGACAGGATTTGACATTCCCAGGAAAGTGTCTGTAGGCTGGGAAAGTATTGATGACCCTGAACCGGTGGCTTTGGGATATAGCAATTCTAGAAACCAGCCCCAAGGGAGGGATATGGGGAAGGAGAATATGAAAGACGTTGAGGGCTGGCTCGGTGAACATAATATCGGTCAGTTTAGAGCTGCTGAAGAGAATGTAGTTCGATTTCGTGGTCAGCGGTGGTCGTCTTCCAGCGTGAGTGGGATTTGGTATTATGTTGTTATTCCGCTTCTCTACTGAGCATGATATATTACATATAGTAGGCATTACTTTATAGTAATGGTTTATTAGCGTTTAAATGCGAGTGACAATTATTTATGATTACTGTTAGGGTGTTAGCGGCGGTGAAGGAGAGTTAATAGTTGATGTCCGAAAGCTTGCCTTGAATACGAATATATACAATTATTTATTCAAAAATGGAGCCCGGGCTGAAACCAATGTTAAATTGTTTTAATTCTTAAAGGTTTTTGTTTAATGTTAACCATATTTTGATGGCTGTTTCATAGGAGTCATCGGGAGATGCAAGCGAGGTATCTCTGACACCACTAATGGGGTCCTCCCGGGATGAATTAATGATGAGTGACTTAGAGTACGTAATACAAGTTTTAACAATATTTATCTGAAAATAAATCTTTTTGGAGAGTAATAATTTTATTGATTGTATATATTTTATATGCATCATTATGGTTTGATGAATGCAAGATAGTATGGCATGCGTTTGTATTTTTTACTGTAGCGGACTTACTGCTTTGAATGCATGTTATCAACAACTGCTGAATTTGCAAAAAGCCAGAAGTGAGTATGAAGGCATTCTCGGGAGGAGGGGTCAATTGGAGCCAGTATTTAAACCCACGCAGTTCACCGTAAGTATGGCTTTGCAATTGATCGGTTTGGAGATGCTTAACCGGCTTTTAAGATCAAATATCTTTAATTTACAGAAAATTCAACTGCTGGAACTGATGAGATTTTCAGAGTTGCAATTCGGTGAACTTAATAAGGCGATTCAGGCGCACGAACAAAGTTTGAAGGTAACTAGCACCTGCCTGGGTACTGTTTGGAGCAATATTTGTGAAGGCAGAAATGTGGATCAAGTGCTTGGCGTGAATAACTCCCTTGAGAGTGGCAGTCATGGCACATCTAGTACACAGACACTTCCATACATACATCAACTCAAAAGCTCCATGGAAAGCTGGAGAAGCTTTTCCGTCGCCTTAATCGAAACTACTCGTACGTCCATCCAGAACGAGGGATCGGCACACTTCATGGAGACAGGTAATCTTTCTTCAAATTTTTGACAGAATTTTTGAAAAAATTGACAGGTAATTTTTGTTCAAAATGTTAATTTTTAGCTCACCAAAATAATTAAAACGAAATAACTATGATTTTAGAATCGGTTGCAACTCTGCTGAAAGTCTTGAACGTGTTGATCGCAGAAGTCCATTCAAAACTTGTTCTTGTACTGTATGCAAGGAATTTGCTGGCAGAGGCGCAAGCAGAAAATCAAGAGAAAAAGCATTTTCATAAGATGAGTCTTCCTTTTCGTGCTGAGGATCCTGTCGAACTACCACAGATCCGATTTCCTCCAACGAGGAAGCAGCACTGTGCTCCTAGGTACCCCTGCAAGAAGCGCTGAATAGCTGAATTGTATCCATTGGTGTTTTTGTAGATTAGAGATCAAAGTTTAAAGCAGAGCTTTGGTATAAGTCGAGAGCATGTATTAAAAAATTTTAATTTCATTTTTAAATAAATTTATTTTTAGTTGATATTCAAAATCTTATGCTACTTCATGTAGATTTTTATGCTCTCAAACTCAAATACGCATTTTTTGTATTAACATTTCAATCATTCACTAGTGAGTTAGTGAGTACAAATTTAATTACTACTACTTGTTTATCAAAATCGAAACTCTATACATATGCACTAAATTATATTGCTCAGTTTAATCGCGAATGGGACTAAAAATTGGATAAATAAATAGCTTCTTTCAGATTCTAATAAAAATACTACAGCTCATTGCCAGTGTTTTAATCCCGCATTACCCTGTTTGTGGATTACTCAGTTAAATGGCACGACTATTTTCTTGTTATTCATCTTGTTAGTGCTAATCTCTTTTTACAAACTATCATGACGTTGGAAAGAGGCAAGCCTTTTTATGGTTTAATTACATACTTTCTGGTATTATATAGCTGAAGATTTCTTAGAATATTCCAATTGATATCGAATCCGGAAGTGTAAATAATTAAAAGTAAATATTAAGAATAAAAGTATGAATATGATTTATTGACACTGTTTTGAAATTCTTCCTGTATTAAAATAGAGTTTATACCATACAAAGTAGATCTTAATTAAAGTAATAACAAAGTTTGAGCTATACTTCACTCTTAATTTCCTTTCAATCCTGGTGATTTTATTTGGATTGGAAAAAGCTATGATTGAGAAGTGAAAGTAAAAATTGAAAAAACATCGATATGATCAGGTATAATTAGCAATGAAATTAATGGCAGTTACTAACCAAGTTCACATTTAATATTTGAGCTTCATTAGTAAAACAAGTGAGAGTTTTGAAAATTAAATTTATCATGTAAAAGAAACTTTTATTTAGGACCGTTTTTATTTATACCTGGAGATTCAGACGGATGAGATGTATTTTGCTTGGATTGGGAAGCTCTTCCTTGAGGTTTTTTCTTGTGAATGTATTTAACGACCTGGTCGGAGTAATCCTCTTCAGAAGATTTCACTGGGTTGGCAAACTTGCGTTGATATGGGTAAGGAGCAATGTTGTTGGGAGCTTTGCTGTGTAATATTTCCTCGTGGTTTGAAGGATGTTCATCCCCCAAGGCATCAATACTGGCATCCGTCTCAACGCCGCCTTCGAAAGCTTCAATGGATTCAAAGTGTGGAATGTGTTTTGAAAGTCTATTGTCCTGAGTGATCTTGATATTTTGAAAGACTTTTTCCAGGTACTCAGACTTGTCCTTCTTTCTTAATTCTTGGAGCCGATGTATTTTCTTTTCTCCTCCGTGTTCCTTGATTAGACGAAAGTGCTCCTGAAGATCGTCGTGGTCCAAGTGGAAATGAACAGATGAGGCTATATGTAAAGACGGAGGTAAATTATTTTCATTATCTGGAGCAAGTTTCTAATAATTGCAAATTTTATCTTTCATATAAGGTAGCACGACATTAAAAGAAAGAAATTGTGGATATATATTTTCTCAATGTTATATTCTATGGATTTGAATACGTATTTTGAAAACTCTACCTTCTAGCGCAGCAGAGATCAAAATTATTACTGTTCCCAGAATCTCCATAGTTATTTTTGTGATCCTTTTGGATTTAGTGAAAGTTACCAGGTAACGGGAGGATGATGAGATTTGCTTGCCGTCCTAGCGAGTTTTGAAGCTCTGCTTGTTTTCTAAGAGCTTGGAAGAGGAAGATTGTTGCTGGTAATTGGAATGCACAGCATTTGTATCAAAAGCACAAGTGTTAAAGAACTTTCTTGTGGAATTTGTTGGTATTGTAATTTCTTTTCAGAAATTGTTTACCAAACTCAATGTGAGGGCTAATGGGTTTTCTCGTAATATTCCCATTGTTTCCTACTTACTTTCCAATGGATCATTGTTGACATTGACTGGGAGACAGATTGTTAGGAGTTTTTCGAACAAAGGCTATAATGTATTACCGCTTCCTATGTAAACTTATGGGTGGAATGTGGGTAGAAACTTTTTTCTCATTACGTCAAAAAGGAAACTATTCCATATTACGTACTATATAGCACATAGGACGACATATCTTTGAAAAGAATTTGATTCAATTAATTGGGGGAAAATTTAATGGACTTTAATTATTCATTCATGCAATATTTTATGCTTCACTGTATGTGCATGTGCTATAATGGGTGTTAGAAATAAATGTGTTGCATTTAAGCTGATAAAACAAGTTCTTCTGAATCTTCCTTCCAAAAATGCATTTAATATCAAAGTGACATTTATGGCAAAGGATAATTTAAAAAATACATAAAAATGGGAAAAACCTCGAAAAATATATCCCGAATGAAATGCCAGCATCTTACAGGTCTGTGAATTGATGAGTTTGTATAGTCTTATAAAAATTATGACCTTTCATAATTTCCATAGTTCATTTTGCTCCAATGAGTCGCTCAGAAGATACAACAAACCACTGCAAGTGTTGAAGTAGCAACCTCCACTGCAGAAAATGTGGGAGCAATTAATTTGATACTCTCCAACAATGAACAACCGCTTCCATAAACAAGTAGATATTTTTCTAACAATAAGAATAATAGTTTTGCTAGATTTAATTTATTTTCGGTCCGTGAAAAGCTGGAATATTTTAGGACGAGGCAGTGTGTTTGTATTGACCCGCGAATTACCAAGTAAATAAAAGCCCTTGAATTTAATACATTGACAACTGAAATTTTATTCATGGTGAATTTAAAACTACAATCACGAATTAAGGTCTTATAATTTTATTATCATTATGGTTATGCTATAAAAGACAGTTAACTCAAATTACGTACGTCACCTGTAAAACTTATACAACGAACACAGGCCAAAATTATACACGACAAATTTTCACTTGTATATGTTCTATAAGTTTTATATACGGGATTTACGTAAAGAGTTGGGTTGTATAACTGCCTAATTTCTATTAATATTTGAGGACATACGTACATTCATCCACAGAAAATATTTAAATATAATAATAATCCATAGCTTTCCTAGCACTTTACAGAAATCCTACAGCGTCGGTCAAGTCCTTGAATAAGCCTTCTTTGTACGGATTTGGCCTGCCTGGTAGAGGCAATGCTAATGGGAAATCAAATCTTCTGGAGTCTATTTTCAAACTCTGGAGACGTCGCTCTATTGCTCCAGTTGACCATTTTGAAAACCATTTTCGTTTGTAAGAATCATAACCTTCCTCGGATTCTGAGTGATCCCCACGATTAGCCCTTAGCTCCTTTAGCGTCTTAATGCTGTCTTGCTTTTCATCCCAAGCGGATTTGACATTTTCCTCGTCACGTTTATTTCTATAGAGTACCATGAATTCATCCTGCAAATTTTGGAAATGTCCTTCCCTCATTTGCCTTATCAAATCCTCGCTCGCTGGTCCCCAATCTGTGGTATTATAGTTGTGATGGAATAATATTACAATTTATTTTTACTTCCTCTAGATGGACAACATATGCATTTGCTGCTTGACGCTTACCAATAGAAAAACCGGAAGCAAAGTGAGGAACTGGAAAGTAAAAAAGGCCGTAAGCAAGTAAAATTAGTACGGCCATATTGAAAAGGGTTTATCTGCAGCCTTTTATCAATGGGACTGAAAGTTAGGCATATTTGCTGTAAAAAAATACTTGCACAAGTACATGGAAAAAAATTAACTTTCCATTTTCCTTTCAATTGTAAAACAAAGGCAAGTTTCTGTGGATTTCTAATATAATTGTTTAGGGCTATAATCTTGTTTTTTAGTGTTTTTCCCATAGCAGCACATGCAGACTATACTTGAGCTATATATGGTACATAGCATTCTATTTATAAAAATTATCGAGCAGTTAAAAATTATAGGGCATTGACCAATGTAATGTCAAATATGGTAGTAAATTTGTAATGTTCCTTGAAGCTTATAATTTGATAAGAGATATGTAGTTCTCATAACTTAGCATTTTGGCACCACATGAAAATATGAAAAATGGTGTGCTCTTCCATCAAAAGGCAAAGGAGTGTAAGTACAGTTTTTGGATTATCCTCCGCTGAATAAATGGATTGCTACAAAGTTTGAATTATCAACATCGGAGTGGACCAATGCGATAAAAATGACGGCGTTAGCCAAGGAAATAGCCATTGCAGGCATTGCAGTGAGTTCGAAACCTTGGGACATATTCTTGCAAAATGACAACAAGGCGATATACACTGAGAAACAATCGCCACCCCGCAATACGGACCTTGCTTGCGACAATGTTAAAAGGACAAGGGTTGGAAAGTTGAAGAGGAGATTTTCTGCGAAGACACAATACAGGAACTGTCTACTCTCTCTATAAGAGCTCTCCCAATAAGAGCATTCTCCCTATAGTGGCAGCCTCCATTCCCCCCGTCAATGTAGCAATGCTATTCGCGCTCTCCATAATGGCACTCTCTATAAGAGCATTTCCCCTATAAGAGCACAAAAGTTTCCTACCTTCCGTAAGCGCTCGTGTTCTTTATAAGAGCACGCTCTATAGGGGCATTCTCTATAAGAGCACTTCCCCTATAATAAAGAGCACTAAATTTTCGTACCTTCCGTAAGCGCCCGTGTTCTCTACAAGAGCACTTGCTCAGAGGTGCTCAAAAACGTCGGTTTTTACGTCTGAAACGACATTCGGCGAGGCGCGAAATAATAATTTCAATCACAAGTGACCAAGTGACGAAGTGACGACGTTTTAAAGTGTGTTTTAAACGTTTTCCACCGCCACTTATGATTGTTGCACGTGGCTAATAGCAATTTGAAGTCAAGGATACCTGGACATGATCCTTGGTACAGGTTCTCTATAAGAGCATCTCCCTATAAGGGCTACTTTTAGCTGACACATAGGGTGCTCTTATAGAGAGAGTAGACTAGTAGAAGAGCAGATGATATACTGGGCTTTGATTCCTCCAAACGTAAAGGTTCCATTTTAGATCCTACAGTCAGAATGGAAGATAAGATAGTTTGAACCATGCCGAACTTGTTAATTCGCAAAAGGATAAGCTATATCCGATCCCTGCATTCCCTGTTTCAAGAGGAAGATTCGTCTAGATTTAGAAACAATTGGATTTTATACATTGGAACGAGGGGCATTGTTTCCAAGTTTTTTGTGAAATTTTTGAATAATTGAATGTTCTTCTGATTTCTGTGAATGTTGTTGACAAAATAGTATCAACAGTAGTGCTGAAAAGTTGAGCTATGTTACGCCAAAATCATTTATATACTAATACATAATAGATTAATTACACAACTTATAAATGTTACCTTTTGTCACACATATTTTTATACTGAGTGAGAAATGGCTACTTCCGATGGGGCGCAGGGACAATACAGTTCTTATACAAAGTTCTTTCCAACTCATATGTGGAAATGTGGTGGGTTGGGGCCCCCCAACCCATCAAATTTGATTAAATTCGTTCATAATTTAAAAATACCTTTTTGAGATTAGTATATACATACCAAATGAAGCGCGTGGACAAGGTTACGTGACGTCAATAAAATTTCTTATATTTATACTGGACACTATTTACACGTCAAATAATTAATCTGAAGGAACACATAATATACAAATTCCATCAATTAAAACATGCATAACTTATGTATAATGATAACTACATATTGGAAGTACTACAACAAGGATTTTCTATTTGTAAGCAATTAGTGAAGCAATAAAAGGCTCCACTAATTATTAACAAGTAGAAAATTAGCAGAATTAGCTGCCATAATACTTGCGAGTGTGAGGACCATTGTCTTGTCCACGTAATAACTCGTCCTCATTTTGGCGACGATTGGTGGGAGAACTTTCACAAATCTTTTAGCCCATTTTGATGTCAAATCCCTATCCAACTGATGCTGTTGACGCCATTCTCTCAAGACCCGGGTGCTTCGGAAATGGAACTCTGCCAAGAAGATGAAGGTGCACATGAGAAGAGTGACCATGAAGGTGGCCAAGAATCCCAAAGCGAAAGCTTGAATCCCCTTCATTCGGATCCCAGCGTAGGTCCCGTAAATGACCATGAGGATTCCAAGGAGCTTTAAGCCCGGAATGATGATCATATTGAAGATCATATTGAGAAGTAATACTTGAATTTGAATGCATTGGTACATGTGGAATTTATTGCCCGTTTCTCTCAGCTTCTCCGTGGTAATCCTGCTATGCACGGAACTGTGTAATGACCATGGGATTTTGGTTAACATTGCATATTTTGTCAATTGTACGAAAAAATTCCTTGTGCTGGGATTTTACATAACTTTGAACATTTCAAAGGTATAGTTAGGATAATAAATAATATTGAAATTGAAAACCTTACCTGAGCTCATTGATCATGGTCATGAAGATGACCAAAGACGGGTAAAAGATCATGATGGCAATGAAGGATGAGGCATGGTAGATGTACTCGATGTAGCCAATGAAACAAGCGGATAGAATCCTCACCAATAAAGTGGGCGTCTCTTTGAAAAGAGAAGGTATTTGTTCGGGCGAATGGGGCCGTAGAAATGCATTGACGCTCATGAGGACTGTGATGCAGTTAATGGAATTATAAATGGCCTGCACGACCAAACCCATTATCATTATCATGTTTGGTGTCTTCAAATTTCCCTTTGAGTATTTCTCTATGGAATTAATTCACAAGTAGAAAAAGTCAAACAAGCTGGAACACAGCTGGTAAAATTTAATCAAATGGACAAAACTTGGTCATATATTAATTTCATTTCCATTTTTTCCTTTAAAATAATGCGCATTAAAACTGGAAGTTACTTACTCTCGAAATCCATAGAAAATCCAATGTACTGATTTCCAAAGGCTGGTAACAATTCCAAATTCTTGATCACAGCGGTATGAAGAACCAATGAGAGTGTCATGTACACTGCCATGACCCGCATGTAAATTTTCTCAGAATTCCTTCTATCAATGTCCAAATTTACCTGCACACATCGGAAATACACGAAGAAAACGTAAGTATAGGCGAGAGCCATATTGAACCGCCAAATTGCAAGTCTCCACTTCCCCACCAACTGAGTTTTACGCTCCTTCTCATTCCAAAAATAGGGATGCCCTACAAAAATCTCACCAAATTTATTCGCACATTTCAAATAATGCAGAAATTTTGGTGTGAAAATTATCCCTGTCATCGTCGACTCAGCCACACTCTTTCGTGATGGATTCATTTTCCAACGCCGAATCTATACTTGGCTACTTTGACTTATTCACTGTCTCGGAGACGAAATTCCACTAGGAAATTTTCATTATAACTTGACTATAAATGAATTTTTTCCGTACATTTTTAATGACGGTTTAATTAAAGTGGAAGTAACTATGTAACTTATGAGGATGTCTATTTGTATAAGTGTATGTTGTACCAGCTCGCGTCGTATTATTAAGTCAACAGGTGTGAAATAATAATGACCCCCGGGCTCCGTTTACTTTAGATACAGCTTTTAATTGACTGTGTATTTTACGGACAAATAAGTAATAGTTGTTTTCATTGATAAATAAGAAAATAATAGCTCATCTTACTCTCTTACGCCTCCTTCAGTTTTTGTATATAATTGTATAGATAGCTCTCATAGAGTTTGGGCAATTATTAGTAAAATAAAAAGTTGTCAAGCCAAAAACTAAGACATCCAAATGTAAATTATAAGGCGATAAAAATAATGTTAATTCATTGACTCACTCAAAGTCTCAATATCCAAGGGAGCATGTCACATGACAAAAAAATTAGCTTAAAGTTAACTCCTTTAAGCTGGTTTCGCATAGGTTCTTTCTCAGCGATCTTTCTGAGCGATATGAGACTTTTAAAAACAAGTACAGGCGCTTGCATGACAAATCGGGATGAAAAGTTTTGAAGAAAATTACTTTAAATTCGCACTAGCTTTCCGTTTTTAGCCAATTTCGAGAGTGAGTGCTAAATGCGACAGGGATTTCGAGATGAAGTCGCTTAGCGACTGCGACTAATTTGGGCTATGCGAAACCAGCTTTACACTTTATTACTGTTAAGGATAAAACATCATTCGTAGAATATTTTATCAGCTCTAAGTGGCAAAGCCTCAAAAAGGCCATAGCTTTTACTAACATTTTCATTGAGGGAGTTTAAAAATGGGGAAATGGTGCCGGTTCAACTGAATCCGTTGAGTCTACAATAATAACAACTAGGAACCCCACTAGCCTAATACGTGGCTGGAAAGATTGCGTGTAAATCTCACGGGCCAAAGCAATTTAGAAGGGTGAACCTTTCACAGTTTCACAAGATTCATTGATACACGCTAATTACCTCCTGATTTGCTGTGGAAGGACCGATATGCTATGATTTTACAAAGTTCTGCAATACTTTACATGTACTTTTCTTACCTTTTGTTATGTACTTATATATAGTAGCTGTACATTATAAGTTTCAGTCATAGCAAATGATGATCTGTACAGTTAAGTATTCTAAATAATAAACATTAAGTAACTATAAATTGACTGCATTGTAAAGCGAGAAGGAATCAATCGTAATAAGGAATCAATCGTGAGAAGGAAGCAGTCGGAGAGAAGTGAGACGGAGAGAGTTGAGAACACTAGGCAATACACAGTGAATAAAGATACAAGTGTGTTAAAGCAAACTAAGCATTAAGATCTTCTTGCATTCGACGCTTATTGCTACGCCATCATTTATACATACTGTATACAAACTGACATATCTCACATTTCCCTGTGTCTACAAACTGACCCTAGTTTTGCTCTTCTATCCATTTCTTACTCCGCTATCCCTAACCATAGCATGTACATACCGCTAGCACTTGCTTGAGTGACCCCAGTATACCTCTCACTGCCCATCACCTGTGAGCTATAGCTTCCCAAACCCTTTACAGCTTTAGTATGTAAAAATGGTGGAAGTGCCGGGTCTCAACAGTGTTAAAGTACTATAAGCCGAAAAAATGGTTTAGGATGCCTGTTCTTAAAAGTGGAAAAAAAAGTCAGCTGTGTGAGTGAAATATAGACGAGAAGCAAACTGAAGATTATTCTCGCTTCGCCCCAAACTTTGATGTGAAATAAAGTACTACAGACGCAAAACTGTGAACCCAATTACAATTCTAGACATTTTCCTACTGCAAAGTTTTAGCAATACAAGATTGCCCCAAAAAATGGACACAATATTAACAATTCAGTGAACCTTCTTCAAATGTACTGCAACTGCTTAAAGTCGTGTACCTGAGTCTCAATGGATCAGAAAGCGAGGCATGCGGCTTACATTCAAAATTTCAGAGGACAGTCACTGGAGTATGAAGATGAGCTGGGAGATCACTACATGGTATGGGACCAGATTGGGCATTGCAGCTGGAGCCACATAGTTTACTCCGAAGAAGATCGATCAACACCAATAAAATTGCAAACTTCCCTTTTGGAAAACGCAGAGGAAACCATCCTGGCTAGTAATTTTCTCATTGTCGACAGATTCGAAAAGCATATTCTACCCCTTCGTAATGACTGGACAATTGGTGAGGCTATCTTTACCTTTCGAGAATATTTGT